>JAWQEG010005102.1:95000-100000 GCA_033782935.1 Petrolisthes cinctipes
TAAATGAAAGAAGTGTATCAACATATTATAACACATTTATATTCCCAGTTATAGTGAGTGACATTGGTTGAAGGAGGCTTTGACGAAAATAATCAAGTCAAAATTTCTAGAGCACATTTTTTCCTCCGTTCTGTAATATCATACTGTACTTTGATGGGCTTCCTCCGTCCTCTGGTCAAACGACAACAATCTCAGTCCTCTGGTCAAATTAGTGGGAGAGATTCTTGTGAGTTAATTGGAAGGCTACTGAATCCTTCAAACTATGTCACAAAACACATTCCCTATTTGTAAACATTGATGTGATTTGTTTCCTGGGTTAGTTACAGCAGCAGGCCTCCATTGAACTTCCACAATAAAATGTTCAGTATTAAAGTCTTCCTCCATGATGACACTCGTCTGGTGGCGCTGATGGTCGTGTCTCGTCTGAATACCTCCATCTGTTTCTATGTAAATATGTGGTCGCGCGACCAGGTTGGCCGCTCACTTGGTCGCCTTCCCTGGCGACCAGATTTGACTTGGCAGCTCGACCACGTGTGAAGGGCTCCATCTAAAATAATACAAGCATATGGTTGCGCGGCCATGGTCGTGTCGTGTGAAGGGGGCCTAAGGCTGGTATTATTAGACTCTACTCTTCTACAAAAAGGTATTTCGTCACTAAATCCGCATTGGAAAATAATAGTAGGAAAAGAACTTTTCCTACAAGAAGAAGAAGAAGTTTGATATTACCAACTTGAGTCTATCTTATTTTAGCTTGGAGAAATTTTTTGTATGTTGTATGTTGAATTGTGTTGTGTTGTATAGTTGAATTGTGTTGTGTTGTATAGTTGTATGTTGTATAGTTGAAATGTATTGTGTTGTATAGTTGAATTGTATTGTTGTTGTATAGTTGAATTGTATTGTTGTTGTATAGTTGAATTGTATTGTGTTGTATAGTTGAAATGTGTTGTTGTTGTATAGTTGTATGTTGTATAGTTGAAATGTATTGTGTTGTATAGTTGAATTGTATTGTTGTTGTATAGTTGAATTGTATTGTTGTTGTATAGTTGAATTGTATTGTGTTGTATAGTTGATTTGTTTTGAGTTGTATAGTTGTATGTTGTATAGTTGAAATGTATTGTGTTGTATAGTTGTATGTTGTATAGTTGAAATGTATTATGTTGGATAGTTAAAATGTATTGCTTAGTGTGTGTGTGTGTATTTCCTTGCTTGAATTAATAGTGTAGAGGGATGCCCAAAATAGAATATATATGTATGTATGTATGTATGTATAGTAGTTGATATGAAAACTATGTAAACCATCTATGTAAATCATCGTTGTTGTTGTTGTTGTTGTTGTTGTTGTTGTATGCATAGATTAAAAATACATTCAGATTAGTGTGTAGCGCATGAGAAAGAATGTGTTAGGAAAAAATTGTAAGAGAGTGAAAAGGAGTGAGTGAAGTATGTACAGCCACAATCAAATATCCACCAACACTTTCCTTCCATCGTAGTAAATATCTTGGTAATAAAGAACAACACGTGTATGATTTTGCAGCACCTCATAATAATAATAATAATAATAATAACCAACACTTTCCTTCCATCGTAGTAAATATTTTGGTAATAAAGAACAACACGTGTATGATTTTGCAGCACCTCATAATAATAATAATTGAGGGGGTTGAGTTGACATAAGGTGTTGTTGTATGATATTGCAGCACCTCATAATAATAATAATAATTGAGGGGGTTGAGTTGACATAAGGTGTTGTTGTATGATTTTGCTGCACCTCATAATAATAATAATAATAATTGAGGGGGTTGAGTTGACATAAGGTGTTGTTGTATGATATTGCAGCACCTCATAATAATAATAATTGAGGGGGTTGAGTTGACATAAGGTGTTGTTGTATGATATTGCAGCACCTCATAATAATAATAATTGAGGGGGTTGAGTTGACATAAGGTGTTGTTGTATGATATTGCAGCACCTCATAATAATAATAATTGAGGGAGTTGAGTTGACATAAGGTGTTGTTGTATGATATTGCAGCACCTCATAATAATAATAATAATTGAAGGAGTTGAGTTGACATAAGGTGTTGTTGTTGTATGATTATATTTTGATATGATACTGATTTATTTGCACGATGGAAGGAAAGTGTTGGTGGATATTTGATTGTGGCTGCACCTCAATGTTAGATGAATTAATTAATCACATAATTATATCCTTTTAACACCTGGTCAGTAAATCAGTTAAGGTCTGTATTTAAATATAACCTAATTTTTCCCATGATTGCGTGGAATAATAAGTGCCAGTCAGTAATTATAATATTATTTATTTTTCCCACCCAAATATCAACTATCTACATGCGTATATTTGTTTTTTCTGGGAATTATGAATGTGTGGAATAATTAGTGTCAGTCAGTGATTAAAATATAGCTTAATTATTTTCCCATTATTGTGTGGAATAATTAGTGTCAGTCAGTAATTAAAATATAACTTAATTTTTCCCATAACTTAATTTTTCCCACAAGTGTCAGTCAATAATTAAAATATAACTTAATTTTCCTATTATTGTGTGTAATAATAAGTGTCAGTCAGTAAATATAGATAGATAGATACTCTCTTTTATACTTTTATACTTTTTTTTATAATATACTTTTTATATAATATACTTTTAATATAATATACTAATAATATTTTTTCCCACCCAGGCTTCAACCATCTACATACATATCTTTGTATTTCTTGGGTGTATGATTGGTCTGACTCTGTTTGTTGGTGTCGTCATTGCCAACTACTCTGAGAACAAGGGAACAGCTCTCCTCACAGTGGACCAGAGAAGGTGGTGAGTACTTACTGACTCATGTTTATATACTGACTCATGTTTATATACTGACTCATGTTTATATACATCCACAATCAAATATCCACCGACACTTTTCTACTTTCCTTCCATCGTAGTAAATATCTTGGTAATAAAAAAAAAACACGTGTATGATTTTGCAGCACCTCACTAATAATAATAATAATAATAACCAACACTTTCCTTCCATCGTAGTAAATATCTTGGTAATAAAAAAACAACACGTGTATGATTTTGCAGCACCTCATAATAATAATAATAATTGAGGGGGTTGAGTTGACATAAGGTGTTGTTGTATGATATTGCAGCACCTCATAATAATAATAATTGAGGGGGTTGAGTTGACATAAGGTGTTGTTGTATGATTTTGCAGCACCTCATAATAATAATAATAATTGAGGGGGTTGAGTTGACATAAGGTGTTGTTGTATGATATTGCAGCACCTCATAATAATAATAATAATTGAGGGGGTTGAGTTGACATAAGGTGTTGTTGTATGATATTGCAGCACCTCATAATAATAATAATTGAGGGGGTTGAGTTGACATAAGGTGTTGTTGTATGATTTTGCAGCACCTCATAATAATAATAATAATTGAGGGGGTTGAGTTGACATAAGGTGGTGTTGTATGATATTGCAGCACCTCATAATAATAATTGAGGGGGTTGAGTTGACATAAGGTGTTGTTGTATGATTTTGCAGCACCTCATAATAATAATAATAATTGAGGGGGTTGAGTTGACATAAGGTGTTGTTGTTGTATGATTATATTTCGATATGATACTGATTTATTTGCACGATGGAAGGAAAGTGTGGGTGGATATTTGATTGTGGCTGTACAGTTGTCTACACTTATAGGTCCACATGTTGAGGTGGTAGATCAGTATTGCAGGGTTATTCAAAGGTAGATCCATTTAATTGAGTTTTATTTGTGGAGCCCAACACAGAAGAAGAAAATTAATGTGTATCCAGTCTTGCTTCGAATAGCCTGAATGATCGAGTATTTAACGAGCTCAAGCAGATATGAAATAGGATAAGCATTGTAATTGGTTCACTAGTATGTCAAATGAATCGAAACTTCAACAAGACCTGGATACAAAATAGGATAAGCATTGTAATTGGTTCACTAGTATGTCAAATAATTCGAAACTTCAAGAACACCTGGATACAAAATAGGATAAACATTGTAATTGGTTCACTAGTATGTCAAATAATTCGAAACTACAACAAAACCTGGATACAAAATAGAATAAGCATTGTAATTGGTTCACTAGTATGTCAAATGATTCGAAACTTCAACAACAAGACCTGGATACAAAATTTGGATTGCGAGTGTCCGTATAAAATTAATTCTCTGACCAATATTTCGTTGCCCTGGACAGGTGTGACCTCAAGAAGAGATTGAAGATTGCCCAGCCATTACACCTACCACCCAGACCAGACGGAAGGGCATTCAGGGCCTTCGTATATGACATTACACAGAACATTTACTTCAAACGCTTTGTGGCCGTATCTGTCATTATTAACAGTAGTCTGCTGTGTGTTGCGGTAAGGAAAAAATGTTAGTTAAAATGTTGGATAGTTAAAATGTTGGATAGTTAAAATGTTGGATAGTTAAAATGTTGGATAGTTAAAATGTTGGATAGTTAAAATGTTGGATAGTTAAAATGTTGGATAGTTAAAATGTTGGATAGTTAAAATGATTTATGTTGGATAGTTAAAATGTTGGATAGTTGAAATGTTGGATAGTTAAAATGTTGGATAGTTAAAATGATTTGTGATGGATAGTTAAAATGTTGGATAGTTAAAATGTTGGATAGTTAAAATGATTTGTGATGGATAGTTAAAATGTTGGATAGTTAAAATGTTGGATAGTTAAAATGTTGGATAGTTAAAATGTTGGATAGTTAAAATGTTGGATAGTTAAAATGTTGGATAGTTAAAATGTTGGATAGTTAAAATGTTGGATAGTTAAAATGTTGGATAGTTAAAATGTTGGATAGTTGTAATGTTGGATAGTTAAAATGTTGGATAGTTAAAATGTTGGATAGTTAAAATGTTGGATAGTTAAAATGTTGGATAGTTAAAATGTTGGATAGTTAAAATGTTGGATAGTTGAAATGTTGGATAGTTAAAATGTTGGATAGTTG
>JAWQEG010005102.1:105000-112500 GCA_033782935.1 Petrolisthes cinctipes
TAATAATAATAATAATTGAGGGGGTTGAGTTGACATAAGGTGTTGTTGTTGTATGATTATATTTTGATATGATACTGATTTATTTGCACGATGGAAGGAAAGTGTTGGTGGATATTTGATTGTGGCTGTACATACATTGGAGTACCTTGATTCCTCCAAAGTATGCCAGGAAACAACAGCACCAGGTGAACAATAATAATAATAATAATAATAATAATAATAATAATGGTGGCCTGTTGTTGTTGTTGTTGTTTGAAATAGTTTGGAGGAATCAATTGCTCCAGATTTACCATTAATATTTTACTTCCCTGATAATATGGTGCTTCTAAACTCTCCCCTCACTCTCCCCTCACTCTTACTTCACTCTAGAGACTACATATTACAAGTATATTTCCCTGTAAATAATAATATGGTGCTTCTAAACTCTCACTTCACTCTCCCTTCACTCTCCCTTCACTCTCCCTTCACTCTCACAGTTCTCATTACTCTAGAGATTACATGTATATTTCCCTATTAATATGGTGCTTCTAAACTCTCCCCTCACTCTCCCTTCACTCTCCCTTCACTCTAGAGACTACATATTACAAGTATATTTCCCTGTAAATAATAATATGGTGCTTCTAAACTCTCCCTTCACTCTCCCCTCACTCTCCCTTCACTCTAGAGATTACATGTATATTTCCCTATTAATGTGGTGCTTCTAAACTCTCCCTTCACTCTCCCTTCACTCTACATATTACGAGTGTACTTCCCTGTAAATAATAATATGGTGCTTCTAAACTCTCCCTTCACTCTCCCCTCACTCTCCCTTCACTCTAGAGACTACATATTACAAGTATATTTCCCTGTAAATAATAATATGGTGCTTCTAAACTCTCCCCTTCACTCTCCCCTCACTCTCCCTTCACTCTAGAGACTACAAGTATATTTCCCTATTAATATGGTGCTTCTAAACTCTCCCCTTACTCTCCCTTCACTCTCCCTTCACTCTAGAGACTACATGTATATTTCCCTATTAATATGGTGCTTCTAAACTCTCCCTTCACTCTCCCTTCACTCTAGAGACTACATGTATATTTCCCTATTAATATGGTGCTTCTAAACTCTCCCTTCACTCTCCCCTCACTCTCCCTTCACTCTACATATTACGAGTGTACTTCCCTAAAAATAATATGGTGCTTCTAAACTCTCCCCCTCACTCTCCCCTCACTCTCCCTTCACTCTCCCTTCACTCTAGAGACTACATATTACAAGTATATTTCCCTGTAAATAATAATATGGTGCTTCTAAACTCTCCCCTTCACTCTCCCCTCACTCTCCCTTCACTCTAGAGACTACAAGTATATTTCCCTATTAATATGGTGCTTCTAAACTCTCCCCTTACTCTCCCTTCACTCTCCCTTCACTCTAGAGACTACATGTATATTTCCCTATTAATATGGTGCTTCTAAACTCTCCCTTCACTCTCCCTTCACTCTAGAGACTACATGTATATTTCCCTATTAATATGGTGCTTCTAAACTCTCCCTTCACTCTCCCCTCACTCTCCCTTCACTCTACATATTACGAGTGTACTTCCCTAAAAATAATATGGTGCTTCTAAACTCTCCCCCTCACTCTCCCCTCACTCTCCCTTCACTCTCCCTTCACTCTAGAGACTACATATTACAAGTATATTTCCCTGTAAATAATAATATGGTGCTTCTAAACTCTCCCCTCACTCTCCCCTCACTCTCCCTTCACTCTAGAGATTACAAGTATATTTCCCTATTAATATGGTGCTTCTAAACTCTCCCTTCACTCTCCTTTCACTCTCCCCTCACTCTCCCCTCACTCTCCCTTCACTCTCACTCTCCCTTCACTCTAGAGACTACATAATTATCACGAATGTTAATAATATGGTGCTTCTAAACTCTCCCCTCACTCTCCCCGCACTCTCCCTTCACTCTAGAGACTACATAATTATTTCCCTATTAATATGGTGCTTCTAAACTCTCCCCTCACTCTCCCTTCACTCTAGAGACTACATGTATATTTCCCTATTAATATGGTGCTTCTAAACTCTCCCTTCACTCTCCCTTCACTCTACATATTACAAGTATATTTCCCTGTAAATAATAATATGGTGCTTCTAAACTCTCCCTTCACTCTCCCTTCACTCTACATATTACGAGTGTACTTCCCTAAAAATAATATGGTGCTTCTAAACTCTCCCTTCACTCTAGAGACTACATATTACAAGTATATTTCCCTGTAAGTGCTTCTAAACTCTCCCATCACTCTCCCCTCACTCTCACAGACAAGCCAACTTCAAAACCGCAACCAACGGCATCACACTCCTCTTCCGCATAGTGACCGGGGAAGACTGGAACAAGATAATGCACGACTGTATGGTGGCGCCTCCATTCTGTACAGTCAGTCACTACAGCAACTATTGGGAAACCGACTGTGGAAACTTCACCGGTTCACTCATATTCTTCTGTTCGTTCTACGTCATCATTACCTACATTGTACTCAACCTTCTTGTGGGTGAGTTTTGGTGTCGTATGGGGGGATATTTGTGTGTGTGTCTGTCTGTCTGTCTGTCTGTCTGTCTGTCTGTCCCTTTTGTGTCTGTCTCTGTCTGTCTGTCTGTCCCTTTTGTGTCTGTCTGTTTATCTGTATGACTGTCTATGGGGATGTATGTAGGAATATTTATCTGTGTGTGTGTGTGTGTTGGCATTGTATGTAGGAATATCTGTGTGTGTGTTGTGTGTGTATGTGTGTGTGTGTGTGTCTTAGGGTTGTAACTATTGGGAGACCGACTGTGGAAACTTCACCGGTTCACTCATATTCTTCTGTTCGTTCTACGTCATCATTACCTACATTGTACTCAACCTTCTTGTGGGTGAGTTTTGGTGTCGTATGGGTGGATATTTGTGTGTGTGTGTGTGTGTGTGTGTGTGTGTGTGTGTGTGTGTGTGTGTGTGTGTGTGTGTGTGTGTGTGTGTGTGTGTGTGTGTGTCTATGGCGTTGTATGTAGGAATATTTGTCTGTGTGTGTGTGTGTGTGTGTGTGTGTTGGGGTTGTATGTAGGAATATTTATCTGTGTTTGTGTGTGTGTGTGTGTGTGTGTGTGTGTGTGTGTGTGTGTGTGTGTGTGTCTTAGGGTTGTAACTATTGGGAGACCGACTGTGGAAACTTCACCGGTTCACTCATATTCTTCTGTTCGTTCTACGTCATCATTACCTACATTGTACTTAACCTTCTTGTGGGTGAGTTTTGGCGTTTGTATCTGTGTGTGTGTGTGTGTGTCTGTCTGTCTCTCTGTCCGTCCCTTTTGTGTCTGTCTGTTTATCTGTATGACTGTCTATGGGGTTGTATGTAGGAATATCCGTGTGTTGTGTGTGTGTGTGTGTGTGTGTGATTGTGTGTGGGTGAGTTTTGGCGTTGGTGTGTAGGAATATTTGTCTGTGTGTTGTGTGTATGTGTGTGTGTGTGTGTGTGTGTGTTGGGGTTGTATGTAGGAATATTTGTCTGTGTGTGTGTGTCTGTCTTTGGGGTTGTATGTAGGAATATTTATCTGTGTGTGTGTGTGTGTGTCTTAGGGTTATAACTATTGGGAAACCGACTGTGGAAACTTCACCGGTTCGCTCATATTCTTCTGTTCGTTCTACGTCATCATTACCTACATTGTACTCAACCTTCTTGTGGGTAAGTTTTGGCGTCGTATGGGGGGATATTTGTGTGTGTCTGTCCGTCCCTTTTGTGTCTGTCTGTCCCTTTTCTGTCTGTCTGTCTCTCCCTTTTGCGTCTGTCTGTCTGTCTGTTTATCTGTATGACTGTCTATGGGGTTGTATGTAGGAATATCTGTGTGTGTGTGTTGTGTGTGTGTGTGTGTGTGTGTGTGTGTGTTGGCGTTGTATGTAGGAATATTGATCTGTGTGCGTGTGTTGTGTGTTTGTGTTGGCGTTGGTATGTAGGAATATTTATCTGTGTGTGTGTGTGTGTGTGTGTTTTGGCGTTGGTATGGGGGGATATTTGTCTGTCTGTGTGTGTGTTTGTTGTGTGTGTGTGTTGGCATTGTATGTAGGAATATTTATCTGTGTGTGTGTGTGTGTGTGTTGGGGGTGTATGTAGGAATATTTATCTGTCTGTGTGTGTGTGTGTGTGTGTGTGTGTGTGTGTGTGTGTGTATGTATGTGTGTGTGTGTGTTGGGGTTGTATGTAGGAATATTTATCTGTGTGTGTGTGTGTGTGTGTGTCTTTGGCATTGTATGTAGGAATATCTGTGTGTGTGTGTGTGTTGGGGTTGTATGTAGGAATATTTGTGTGTGTGTGTGTGTGTGTGTGTGTTGGGGTTGTATGTAGGAATATTTATCTGTGTGTGTGTGTGTGTGTGTGTGTTGGCGTTGTATGTAGGAATATGTGTGTGTGTGTGTGTTACCAATACAATGCTGTGTAAAATGCATCTAGGGTGTCATTGTATGTAAGAAACTCTGTGTGTGTGTGTGTGTGTGTGTGCGTGTGTGCGTGTGTGTACATGCATATCGTTCACTCTTTAATTTTTTCTCTTTCAAGTTTTCTCATTTAAAATTTCTATCTTTAAAATTTTCTGTCTTTCATAATTACTATAATTTAATTTTTCAGTCTTTCTGTCTTTCAATATTTCTGTCTTTCAATTTTGCCATCTTTCAAATTTTCCGTTTTTCAATATTTTCATCCCAAAATTTAAGCCTTTCAAAATTTCCACTTCTAATTTGTCCATCAGGATTTCAAATTTTTCATCTCAAAATTTCAGTCTTTCAAAATTTCTCTACTTCAAAATTTTTCTGTTCATCTTCATTGCAGCTATCTTTCAATATTTCTATCTTTCATTTTGCCATCTTTCAAATTTTCTGTTTTTCAATTTTTTCGTCTTAAAATTTCTGTCTTTCAAAATTTCTCTACTTCAAAATTTTTCCCTCATCTTCATTGCTCCTATCATTTCAAAATTTCTCTACTTCAAAAATTTTCCATCAGTATTTCAAATTTTTCATCTCAAAATTTCAGTCTTTCAAAATTTCTCAACTTCAAAATTTGTCCCTCAGTATTTCAAATTTTTCATCTTAAAATTTCAAGTCTTTCAAAATTTCTACATACAATTTTCTCGTCATTTTCATTGCACCTATCATCATGGAGAACTTTTCGCTCTTTTAAAACTTCTACATAAAATTTAACCGTCATTTTCATTACAGCTATTATCTCAAAATTTCAGTCTCTTAAAATTTCTACATAAAATATTTCCGTCATCTTCATTGCAGTTATCATCTCAAAATTTCTCTACTTCAAAATTTCTCAACGTTAAAATTTTCCCTTCGTCTTCATTCCAGCTATCATCAAAATTTCTCTACTTCAAAATTTCAGTCTTTTAAAATTTCAATGTCAAAATTTTCCCGTCATCTTAATTACAGCTATCATCATGGAGAATTTTCAGTCTTTCAAAATTACTCTACTTCAAAATTTCAGCCTTTTAAAATCTCTACATAAAAATTTTCCCCTCATCTTCATTACAGCTATCTTTCAAATTTTCAGTTTTTCAATATTTTCATCTTTCAAATTTTCAGTTTTTCAATTTTTTCATCTTTCAAATTTTCAGTTTTTCAATTTTTTCATCTTTCAAATTTTCAGTTTTTCAATTTTTTCATCTTTCAAATTTTCAGTTTTTCAATATTTTCATCTTCCAAATTTTCAGTTTTTCAATATTTTCATCTTCCAAATTTTCAGTTTTTCAATTTTTTCATCTTCCAAATTTTCAGTTTTTCAATTTTTTCATCTCAAAATTTCTCTACTTCAAAATTTCTCTACTTCAAAATTTCTCTACTTCAAAATTTCTCTACTTCAAAATTTTTCCAACATTTTCTTTACAGCTATCATCATGGAGAACTTTTCACTGTTCTACTCCAACGAGGAAGACGCTTTACTTTCCTACGCTGACATACGCAACTTCCAGAACACGTGGAACATTGTTGACGTCAACCAGCGGGGCGTCATTCCCGTCAGGAAGGTCAGTGGGTTAATTAAGGGGTGTGCGGGAGGCTTGGGGGGTGGGGGTTTGGGGTGTGTTGGGAGTAGTGGGACAGACTTGGGTGGGGAGGTTTGAGGGGTGTGTAGGAGTAGGGGGACAGGCTTAGGGGGCAGGCTTGAGGGGTGCTGGAGTAGGGGACAGGCATGGAGGGGGTTTAGGGGGTGCAGGAACAGGGGACAGGCTTGGGGGGGGGTTTAGGGGTGTGTGGGAGTAGGGGGACAGGCTTGGGGGGGCGGCAGGAGTAGGGGGCAGGCTTGGGGGGGGAGGGGGAAAGGCTTGGAAAGGGGGAGGTTTGAGGGGTGCGGGAGTAGGGGGACAGGCTTGGGGTGGGGGGGGGTTGGGGAGTTAGGGGGGCAGGCTTGGGTGGGGGGGAGGTTTGGGGGGGGGGGAGTAGGGGGACAGGCTTGGGGGGGGGGTTTGGGGAGTGCGGGAATAGGGGGACAGGCTTGGGGTGGGTTTAGGACCCTGTGATTGTGTACAAGAATTATCTCTCTCTCTCTCTCCCTCTTCCCTCCTCTTCCCTCTCCCATTATATCTCTCCCCCATTATCTCTCCCCCCTCTCTCCCATTATCTCTCCCCCCTCTCTCCCATTATCTCTCCCTCCTCTCACCTTTCTCCCATTACCTCTCACCTATCTCTCCCCCTCTCACTCCCCCCCTCCCTCTCTTCCCTCCCCCCAGATTAAGTTTATCCTGAGGTTATTGAAGGGTAGATTGGAGGTTGACCCCGAGAAGGACCGACTACTCTTCAAACACATGTGTTATGAATTGGAACGACTCCACAACGGTGACGACGTTACCTTCCACGACGTACTCAAGTTAGTGTGTGTCTGTGTGTGTCTCTGTGTGTCTCTGTGTCTCTGTTTCTGTGTCTCTCTCTCTTCCATGACGTACTCAAGTTAGTATGTCTCTCTGTGTGTGTGTGTGTGTGTCTCTGTCTCTCTCTGTGTGTGTCTCTCTCTGTGTCTCTCTCTGTCTCTCTGTGTCTCTCTCTCTCTGTGTCTCTCTCTCTCTGTCTCTCTCTGTCTCTCTGTGTCTCTCTCTCTCTGTGTCTCTCTCTCTCTGTGTCTCTCTCTGTCTCTCTGTGTCTCTCTCTGTCTCTCTCTGTCTGTATGTCTCTGTCTCTCTCTCTCTCTCTTCCACGACGTACTCAAGTTAGTATGTCTCTGTGTGTCTGTCTCTCTCTCTCTCTCTCTCTCTCTTCCACGACGTACTCAAGTTAGTATGTCTCTCTCTCTCTGTCTCTCTGTCTCTCTCTCATATGGTGATGACGTTACCTTCCACGACGTACTCAAGTTAGTACCTCTCTCTCTCTCATTATTTTCATTTCAATCTTACTCTTCAATGTTTAAATGTTATTGTATTTTCCAACTCTCAAACTCTCTCGTTTTTTCCAACTCTCAAATGTTAAATTAATATTATTGTTTTTTCCAACTCTCAAATGTTAAATTAAT
>JAWQEG010005102.1:117500-120514 GCA_033782935.1 Petrolisthes cinctipes
ACGGCACCACCACCACGACCCCAAGAGCAGAAAGTCCAGCGGCAGAGGTTAGCGTTTGTGTGTGTGTGTTTGTTTTTTTGTGTGAGTGTGTGCTTGTTGATTGTGTTTGGGTTTGTGGTTGTTGTTGTTGATTGTGTGTGTGTGTGCTTGTGGTTGTGTGTGTTGATTGTGAGTTGTGTGTGTCTGGTAATTTTGTGTGTTTGTGGTTGTGTGAGGTGATTGTGAGTTGTGTGTGTGCTTGTGTGTGTGTGTGTGGTTTGGTTTGTGTGTGTTTGGGGGTGTGAGTGCTAGAGGTTAATGTGTGTTTGTGTGTGTTTATGTGTTTGTGGTTGTGTGTGTTGAGTGTGTGGTTTTGTTTATGTGTGTTTATGTGGTTGTGTGTTTGTGCTTGTGTGTGTTGATTGAATTGTGTGTCTGTGCTTTTTTGTTTTTGTGTGTGTGTGTTTGTGGTTGTGATTCACTATTTTGACACATATATATATATTAGGCCTAATTATTTAAAATGCGTGTGTGTGTGTGTGTGTGAGTTGTATGTATGTGTGTGTGTGTGTAAGTTGTATGTATGTATGTGTGTGTGATTCTGTGTTTGTGATTGTGATTCTGTGTATATGTGTGTGTGTCTGGTGATTGTGAGTTCTGTGTGTGTGTGTGTGTGATTGTGATTCTATGTGTGTGTATGTGTGTGTATCGTGATTCTATGTGTGTGTATGTGTGTGTATCGTGATTGAGTTCTGAGTGTGTGCTGATTGAATTGTGTGTGTATGTGTATGTATGTGTGTGTGTGCTGATTGAATTGTGTGTGTATGTATGTGTGTATCTGTGTGTGTATTTATGTATGTGTGTATATACCTAACCCAAATCTATAACACCTAACCCACAGGAGGAGCCAAGAACCTGCCCGATCTGAGCGAGAGCGGCGAGAGTGGGCGTCGGGGCGGGGGCGGGGGCGTTGCGGGGGGGGCTGGGGGCGGTGCAGGGGTTGGGGGGCCGGGGGGGGACATAACCAGTAACAAAGCCTCCCTCCCACGCTCGGCCTCGGGGTCAGGTGAGGTCAGGGAGTGGTGGGGAGGGAACAGGTCGGGTACAACTCAGGGTCTGATGCCACCGATGTTGACGAATAAAATTAAAATGAAGGTCTGTTTATTTATTTATTTATTTATTTATTTATTTATTTCAGTACAACGGTTTAGGGGGGTGCGGGAGTTAGGGGGGGCAGGCTTGGTTGGGGGGGTGGTTTGGGGGGTGCAGGAGTAGGGGGACAGGCTTGGTTGGGGGGGGGGTTAGGGGGGTGCGGGAGTTAGGGGGGCAGGCTTCTGGGGGGGTGGGTTTGGGGGTTGCAGGAGTAAGGGGGACAGGCTTGAGGGGGGTTTTGGGGGGGTTAGAGGGTGTGGAAATAGCAGACAAGCTTAAGCAGGTCCCCCTATTCCTGTACCCCCCAAACACCCCCCACCCCCCCAAGCCTGTCCCCCTAAACTCCCGCACCCCCCCCCCAAAACCCCCCCCCCCCCAAGCCTGTCCCCCTAACTCCCGCACCCCCCAAACCCCCACCCCCCCCCAAGCCTGTCCCCCCTAACTCCCACACACACCCCAAAACCCCCCCCCCCCCCAAGCCTGTCCCCCTACTCCCAACCCCCCCAAACCCCCCCCCCCCAAGCCTGCCCCCCTAACTCCCACACACCCCCTAAAAACCCCCCCCCCAAGCCTGCCCCCCTAACTCCCACACACACCCCAAAAAAAACCCCCCCCCAAGCCTGTCCCCCTAACTCCCGCACCCCCCAAAACCCCCCAAATGAACAAAAATAATGGTGTTCTGTTGTCTCTTGGAAAAATAGTTTGGAGGATTCGGAGGATTCAGTTGCTCCAGATTTGGCAACACTGTAACTTCCTTCCCCCTTAATTAACTTGTGCATTAATAGTAGTTGTATAATTATTTTAGTGTTAATTAATATTTACAAACATTACTCTAGTGTTTATTTTTTATTATTATTATTATAAATTAAATGTATGTTATTGATTAAAAGATTTCATTGTTGGTCAGGTTGTTGTTGAGTGGACTGTAGTGCCTCTATGTGTGTGTGTGTGTGTGTGTGTTGATGATGTGTGTGTGTGTGTGTGTGTGTAAAGATATTAACTTATTATTGTATGAGGTGTGTGTGTGTGTGTGTGTGTTGATAATTTGTGTGTGTGTGTGTGTGTATTGATGATGATGTGTGTGTGTGTGTGTGTATTGATGATGTGTGTGTGTGTTGATAATGTGTGTGTGTGTTGATAATGTGTGTGTGTGTGTATTTGTGTATTGATGAGTGTGTATGTGCATGTGTGTGTGTAAAGATATTAACTTATTATCATATGAGGTGTGTGTGTGTGTGTGCGTGTGTTGATAATGTATGTGCGTGTGTGTATGTGTGTGTATAGTTAACGGCACATAAGGTTTATAATCACAGAGTCATACTTATATATAAAAATAGAAATAATAATAATAATAATAATAATAATAATCTATAGTCAATAAGTATAATGAAGAAAGATAACATAGATACAACTGTATAATAATAGTATATTTTAATAATAGATAAAATTAATGAATATAGTTATTGATGTTATGAAAATAGATGATAGTAAATATTAATTATTATTATTATATATGACTGGCAGTTGACAATCTATTTAGTTTATTATATAATTAATGAGTTTATTAAATGTATTATTATTATTATATAGAAGGTGTTACAGAGAGAAGGATTTAATTACACCCTATATAATTATAAGTCGTGGATATAAGATAATTAATTTATCACCTAATAATTATATCCTTTTAACACATGGTCAGTAAATCAATTATAATTATATATATACATTATTTCCTTGATATAAGATAATTAATTTATCACATAATAATTATATCCTTTTAACACGTGGTCTGTAAATTCACTTATATAATATTAAATAGTATAATATTCCCTTGATATAAGATAATTCAGTTGTGGTTGTTGTTGTTGTTTGGTTTGATATTG
>JAWQEG010005103.1:0-27500 GCA_033782935.1 Petrolisthes cinctipes
GAGTGTATTATACCAGTCCTTATTATAGTTTCAAAGCAGTGTTGGATTCTATAAAGAGAATGAATGAACACACATACTTTGGAGGAATTAAAGCACTCCAAAGACACACGCACACACACATACGTTGGAGGAATCAAAACACTCAAATGAACATATACACACACGTTGGAGGAATCAAAGCACTCCAATGAACACACACACATAGTTTTATATTAATCAACACACACACACACAGTTAGGTATGAAATAACTATATAACTGACTGTGTGTTATATGAGTTGATACTGACACACACACACACACACACATGTCATCATTTAATAACACATGACAAACCTTTTTTATGTATGTGTGTGTGTTGTTCAGTTATAACTATTACTACAACCATAACTACCATTACCTAACCTAACATAATCTAGCCTAACCTAACCTAAGCAAACCTATACTAACCTAACCTAACCTAACCCAATCTAACTTAACATAACCTAACCTACTATATCTGTGTGTCTGTGTGTGTGTGTGTGTGTGTGTGTGTGTGTAAATATCTATGTATGTATGAGTGTGTGTGTGTAAGTATGTATGTATGTGTGTGTGTGTATTTCGCCAGTAGCCTATGTCTGTATATGTATGATGTGTGTCTGTATATGTATGACGTGTGTCTGTGTATATGTGTGTCTGTGTATATATGTGTGTGTGTGTGTATTCCGCCAGTAGGCCATGTATGTGTGTGTGTGTATGTATATCAGTAACAACATTAAGGTGTGGTTTCAATATTCAATAAGTCTTCTGTACACACACCAAATGTTTATCTATTACACTCTACCTTGATGTGTGTGTGTGTGTGTGTGTGTTCGTTTAATCCATTCTCTCTCTCCCTACACACACACACACTCAAACACACACACCGTCTAACCTCTCTCTCTCTCTCTCTTACACCGGAAGCCTAGTGTGAATTTACTGGTCCAAAGTTTCTCACCTCTCTCTCTCTCTCTCTCTCTCTCTCTCTCTCTCTCTCTCTCTGTGCATTAACATTACTGGTTGGTCCAAACACAGCATTAATGTAGTCCATCTGGTGGTGTTTGTTTCGTGGTATACTTTGGAGGAATCAGTAGCCTCCAATTTGACCCTTAAGTAAATATAGAATGTTACAGATTCCTCCAAACTATGTCACGAAACAGTATGTCCTGTTGGTAACACTGTAATACACTATTGGTAACACTGTAATACACTATTGGTAACACTGTAATACACTATTGGTAACACTGTAATACACTATTGGTAACACTGTAATACACTATTGGTAACACTGTAATACACCATTGGTAACACTGTAATACACTATTGGTAACACTGGAGTGAATTATTTGGTGTAATATGTAACACTACAGTCTGAGAGAGAGAGAGCATGTGTTACAATAAGTGACAGAGGACGAATGAATGTCATAATAATAACAACATCCTGTCATTGTGTATATTGGAATGTACTGATTCCTCCAAAGTATGTCAACAAACAAACAAACAAACAAACAGGACACACAGATGAACAAACAAACAAAACAAACAAACAAGATACACAGATGAACGAACAAACAAGACACAGATGAACAAACAAAACAAACAAACAGGACACACAGATAAACAAACAAAACAAACAGGACACATAAACATACAAACAAACAAACATGACACACAGATGAACAAACAATAATAATAAAAATGTTGTTGTCCTGTTGTTGTTGTTGTTGTTTGTAATAGTTTGTAGGAATCATTCGTTCCAGATTTACCATCAACACTATAACACTGTATTATCTACTAAATTATTAAACAATGTTAATGTTAATGATTACTACACACATATACATACACATAGATATATTATGAGAGAGAGAGAGAGAGAGAGAGAGAGAGAGAGAGAGAGAGAGAGAGAGAGAGAGAAGCAACAGAGGGAGATAATAGAAGCAACAGAGAGAGAGAGAGTAGAAGCAACATAGTGAGAGAGAGAGAGAGAGAGAGAGAGAGAGAGAGAGAGAGAGAGAGTAGAAGCAATATAGACTGTATGTGTGAGAGAGAGAGAGTGATAGGTATGATACAAGTGGTATGAAACGTGGTGTTGTTCTTCCCTCCTTAACAATGGTGGGAAGTTAATGTGTTGACACTCACCCCTACACCCCTCTCTACCTCTCTCCACCCCTCCCTTCCTCTCTCCACTCTCCCTACCCTTACTCCCTCCACTCTCTCTACCCCTCCCTTCCTCTCTCCATCCCTCCCTTCCTCTCTCCACCACTCCCTCTTCCTCTCTCCACCCCTACCTCTTCCTCTCTCCAGCACCTGTTGATCTCAATCTCTCACTGTTAACCTGTGTGTGTGTGTGTGTGTGTGTGTGTGTGTGTGTGAGAGAGAGAGAGAGAGAGAAATAAAGAAGCGGGTTAAATCAGGAGAGAGAGAGAGAGAGAGAGAGAGAGTGGGCAGGGAATGACACACACATTTAACCAATTCCCACGTCCACTCTCTCACACTCAAACACGCCTCTATCTCTCTCTCTCTCTCTCTCTCGGTACTTTACTTTGGCCAGGGTAGTGTGTTGTGTCATATGTGTGTGTGTGTGTGTGTGTGTTCATACCGTGTGTGGTCCTATGTGTATGTATGTGTGCGTGTGGACAGAGAATGTGTGTGTGTGTTTTTTTATTAAGTGTGAGAAAGAGAGAGATGAGGTTGGTTAATGTGTTAGAGAGAGAGAGAGAGAGAGAGAGTAGTATTAACAACGTAGCCTCAGTAACAAGACTCTTCCCTTCCTGTATGTGTGTATGTATGTATGTATACCACCTCTCCCCCCTCCCCCCCCTCCCCCTCCTCTCTTTAACATACTAACTCACACTAATGGATCAAATTCACACACACTTACAATTCAATTCTTTCATCACCTCTGTATGTATGTATATATCGCTGTGTGTGTGCATGTGTGTGTAAGTGGATCGCTGTGAGTGTGTGTGTGTGTGTGTGAAGAAGTGGATTGATGTCTGTGTGTGTGTGTGTGTGTGTGTGTGTGTGTGTGTGTGTGTAAGCAAATAGCTTTGTGTGTGTGTGTGTCCCTAACCCTTACCCACAAGATTTCAGTGTTTGAAGGCTGAGAAGGAAGTATTGGAAAGGAGATTACACACACACACACACACCTTGGTTCCTACACACACACGACATTATCTCAAACCTACCTACCTACACACACACACATACACACACACACTCCTTGGTTCCTATACACACACACACACACACACACACTACATTATCACAAACCTACACACTTCCAAACACACACACAAACACACTTCTCTCCTTGGTTCCTACACACACACACACACACATTCTGGTTCCATAACTGTGAAAGGTTATATCAATGAAGATACCAGCAATGTCTTCAACTTTAAAACATAACATAACGTAACATGTAACATAACATTGCATAACAACACAAAATACAAAATAAACAGAACATAACGTAACATAACACATAAAACCTAACCTATAACATAATGTAACATGTAACACAACACAACATACCATAATGTAACAGCATAACATAACACATAAAACATAACATAAACATTACATAACGTAACCTAACAATAAACATACATAATGAAATGATATAACTATACGCTATGTTATACTGTCATACATATACATATACATATAGAGTACAATAATACAATGGTAATACAACAATGTTAGTGTTGTAATAAACATTTAATGGTTTTATTAATACATTCACAACAACAACAAGGAAATATTTTGAAGTTTTATTACCGGTATATCTGTCAACTCAACCATGAGACTAACTACTTGTAAAGTTATATAATAATGTTATATTGGTTATAAATATACTCTACGTTAGGTTAGGTTATATTGAGTTTAGGTTATGTTATATTGGGTTAGGTTAGGTTAGATTAGGTTAGGATAGGTTATATTGGGTTAGGTTAGGTTAAGATAGGCTATATTGGGTTGGGTTAGGTTAGGTTAGGTTAGATAGGGTTAGGTTAGGATAGGTTAGATTGGGTTTGGTTGGTTTGGTTTGGGTTGGTTTCGTTTGGGTTGGTTTGGGTTAGGTTAGGATAGGTTATATTGGGTTAGGTTAGGTCAAGTTGGATAGGTTAGGTTAGGTCAAGCTGGATAAGTTAAGTTAGGATACGTCAAGTTAGAATAGGTTAGGTTAGGTAATGATAGTTATGGTTGTAGTAATATATATATACAGTATATATATATATATATATATATATATATATATATATATATATATATATATATATATATATATATATATATATATATATATATATATATATATATATATATATATATATATATTGTAATGATTATAACTGAACAATAACAATTCCTTTATGTATGTACGCAATTGTATGGTAAATAATATTAAGGAAAATAACCTAAATTTGTTACAAAATGTCCCGATACATTTTGAATTACTTGAACCTGACACACACACTCATGTACACACACACACACACACACACACACACACACACACACACACACACACACACACTCACTTTCATTTTTCCTCCTTTCTCTCTCTCTCTCTCTCTCTCTCTCTTTGTGTGTGTGTGTGTGTATAATCTTCCCTTTCTCTATCTATCTCTCTCTCGCATCACTAATAAACATTTTCTTGGAGAGAGAGAGAGAGAGAGAGAGAGAGAGAGAGAGAGCCATGATTGGGATGGGGGAGGGAGGAGTAACAATAGCGAGACAGACAAACAGACAATAGCCAGGTCTAATCATAACACACACACACACACACACAATAACACACTTCCCAGACACTTCACCATCTTTAAAGGTACAAGAGAGAGAGAGAGAGAGAGAGAGAGAGAGAGAGAGAGAGAGAGAGAGCTAAGGCTGAAGATATAGCCTATTGTGAAGGAATGCGAGAGAGGAGGAGAGCTGTGTGTGTGTGTTCCCTCTCTCTCTATCTCTTTTCTGACACATATTCTCTCTCTCTCTCTCTCTCTCTCTCCACACACGAAGAAAATTTTTATCAGTGATGCTGGGTGGGACATCCGTGTATTTTGGTGAGAGAGAGAGAGAGAGAGAGAGAGAGAGAGAGAGAGAGAGAATGTATGAGTGTGTGTGTGTGTGTGTGTGTCAGTATAGGAACCAAGGAGTATGTGTGTTTGTGTGTGTGTGTGTGTGTGTGTGTGTAAGTGTGAGTTTGAGAGAATGTAGGGTGAGTGTGTGTTCAACAGGTCGTGTGAGGTGGCTGGGTTGAGCTGGCACACACACACACAACTTGGTTCCTTTACACACACACACACACACACGTTTTTGTCTTCCTCTCACTCCATCTTCCGTCGTCGCTACCCCTCCCCCCCTGCCTCTGCCTCTCACTGGATCTTGTTTTCACTCTTTTCTCCTTTCACCCTCACTCCTCTTCTTCTGTGCATGGTCTTCAACAGGGTAATCCAGACTGGATGCGTTCCTAGAGACTGGCGTGAGGCAGAGGTGACTCCTATCTTCAAGAAGGGAGATGCTAGCCAACCGTCAAACTACAGACCCATCAGTTTAACCTCGATAGTCTGTAAACTCATGGAGAGCATCATGCATGGTGGACAAAATAACAGCACACTTAGAATCAAATTTGCTACTGAGGGGTTCCCAGCATAGGTTCCGGCAGCACCGGTCATGCCTCACAAATCTGGTGGAATTCTTCCATTTTGTTTTCAGTGAGCATGATCGGGATAAAGCGGTCGATGTTGTCTACTTAGACTTTCAGAAAGCCTTTGATAAGGTACCCCACCGCCGCCTCCTTCGGAAAGTGCGTGCACTGGGCATAGACGGAAATGTGGCAAATTGGATAGAGAACTGGCTAAGTGACAGACGGCAGCGGGTGGTAGTGAATGGACAGGCTTCAGAGTGGGTGCCCGTTACTAGCGGTGTTCCCCAAGGTTCTGTTCTGGGACTGTTTATCATCTATGTTAATGACGTGGATGGTGACATGGTTGCCAAGATTTCCAAATTCGCCGATGATACTAAGCTTGGTATGAATGTCGCGAAAGAAGGAAATACTACCCACTTACAAGAAGATCTTAGGAAGATCGGGGAGTGGTCTGACACGTGGCAAATGCCATTTAACGTGAACAAATGCAAAGTTATGCATATAGGCCACAGAAACCCCCGAACAGAGTATAATCTTAAGGGCAATGCTCTCGTAAGCACTGATACTGAGAAAGACTTGGGTGTAACTATCACCAGTGACCTCAAGTTCTCAAAGCAGTGTATTGAGACTGAGAAGAAAGCCTAAAGGATGTTAGGGTACATAAAGCGACAGTTTGGATACCGGAACAAGGAGATACTACTTTGTCTGTACAATTCCCTTGTCCGACCGCACCTGGAGTATGCAGTCCAGTTTTGGAGTCCTTCTTACCGAAAGGATATCGCGAATTGGAACGAGTGCAAGCCAGGGCAACCAAACTTATACCCTCTCTTATACACAAGAGCTATAAAGATAGGTTGGTAGAACTCGACCTGTTCTCTTTGGAAACCCGGAGACTGCGTGGTCAGCTTATCGAAGTGTTTAAAATACTACGAGGCTTTGACAATGTAGACTACAGGGACATTTTCCAACTCAGTGAGGGCACAACCAGGAATCATGGCTACAAACTTGAACTGAAGCGATAAAACCGTGATCTGTGTGGTAAATTCTTTACATACAGCATCTGCGGTACTTGGAACGCGCTTCCTGCTGATGTAGTCAACAGCAACTCTGTGGATCAGTTCAAGTCCAGATTAGACAAAGTCTTAAATCACCGTCTAGGTGTTTAAGCCGTTGTGCGAGTGTTCCTTGATGGTTTCACATGACACATTCGAGGACGGTCGCCTACTTGCACAACTAAACCCACAGGTACCCTCTTTGTATGGATCGTAAGGTCCCCTAGGGTACTTCATTTCCTTGTAACTCTCTATTCCCTTCCCCTCTCTCTCTCTCTCTCAAGCCCAGCCTCCTTCCTTTCCTTCCTCCCTCCCTCCTTTCTTATCTCTCACAATATTTTTCTCTCCCTCTCTTCCAACTCCCCCCCCCCCTTCTCTCTCTCTCTCTCTCTCTCTCTCTCTCTTCTTATCAGTGCTGTGGTAACTCTGGGAGGGAATTATATTGTTCACTCTGCTATCTGGAGAGAGAGAGAGAGAGAGAGAGAGAGAGAGTTAGTTCCCGTCACTACCACTAGGGGAATAGTATATAGTGTTTTTATTATTTACAGATATATTTTTTACTATACCAACTCAGGTAAAGGATAGTGGTGGTGATAGTAGTGGTGATGATAATATTGGTAGTGGTAGTAGTAGTAGTAGTAGTAGTAGTGGTGATAATGATTAAGATGGTAGTGGTAGTGTTAGCATTTGCTGTAGTAGTAGTGATAATGATCGTAGTGGTAGTGGTGGTTGTGTTGGTGGTAGTAGAGGTAGTGATGGTAGTGGTGGTGGTATTAACATTAGTAGTAGTGGTAGTAGTTATTACAATTGTAATTATTTTATATATTTATTATTATTAATTTATTATAATATTTTTTTATTATTATTATTATTATCATCATCATTTTTATTATTATTACTATTATCATCATCATACCCACATTTCAACACACACATACACACGTCTCTACCTCCGAATCTACACACACACACACACACACACACCTTGGATTTTATACACATACACACAACACACATACATCTTGGTTCTGACATACACATACATACATACACGTTTCAACCCACATTTCAGTGTGTGTGTAATGTGTCATCATACATCCAGCTCCTCGCTTCACTACATCATTTCTCACTCACTTTGACTCTCACTTTCTCTCTCCATCCTCTCACTTTCTCTCTGCACCTCTCACTTCCTCCCTCTCCACCTCTCACTTATCTGTCCACCTTTCCCTTTCTCTCTCACTTCACCAGACTACCCAGTCATAGTGTGTGTGTGTGTGTGTGTGTGTGTGTGTGTTAATGGTAACAGTGATAATGATAGTGATAGTGGTAATGGTGATGGTGACGGTGATAGTGAGTGAAATTGAGTGAGTGATAGTGTTAGTGAGTGTTGATAGTAAGTGATAGTGTTAGTGATAGTAATAGTGTTAGTGAGTGATCGTAATAGTGTTAGTGACAGTGAGACAGTGATAGTGAGTGATAGTGAGTAATAGTAATAGTGACAGTAAGTAATAGTGTTAGTATGGTGTGAAATGACTCGTGGTGCTTGCTGGGTTAGGCTATAAGAGGATTCACTCCCTCACTCTCACACCACTCTCACTGTGTGTGTGTGTGTGTAGATTTCCCATGTGCGTTTATATGCGTATAGATTTCCTGAGTGTGCTCTTTTGGCTGTGTGTGTGTGTGTGTAAGCGTATAGATTTCCCGTGTGTGTGTGTGTGTGTGTGTGTGTGTTTCAAGCTCTTTTGGCTATATGTTTGTGTGTGTGTGTGTGTGTGTGTGTGTCAATAAGCTTGTGTCTGTGATTACTGGGCTTCAAGTTCTCTCTCATGCCAGGTGTCTTTGAGAGAGAGAGAGAGACAGAGAGAGAGAGAGATTTCAGATACCGAAGATCAGAAGAAAGCTCTCTCTCTCTCTCTCAACAGCATTTTCACCCAAACACACACATTCTCCCTCTCTCTCTCTCTCCCTCTCAACAGCATTTTCACCCCCCCCCCACACACACACACACATATACCCTCTCACCTCTCAACATCATTTTCACACACACTCTCTCTTTCGCTCTCACCCTTCTCTCTCACAGACAGACCAACAATTCAGGGTGAAAATATTATTCAATGAGTGAGAGAAAATATTCCAGGAACAAACACTTCTTACTTCATGACTTCTCTACTTACTTCCTTCCTTCCTTCTTACTTACTCTCCTACCTTCCATACTTCCTTCCTTCCTTCTTACTCCCCTTCCTTCCTTCCTTCCTCCTTTACACACACACACACACACACACACACAGAGAGAGAGAGAGAGTGAGAGTGTGTGTGTGTGTGAGGGACAGACAGACACACTTACATAAATACACAATCAAGAGAAAGATATATTTACATAAGTACCCAGAGCACACACACACACACACACACACACACACACACACAGGGGGGGGGGAGGCTATATTGTTACATAGGTAGGAGTATGTGTATACTGAATGTGTGTAGGTTAGTTGATGTTAGGTTAGTTGAAGTTATGTTAGGTTACGTTAGTTGAGGTTAGATTTCAGTTAGGTTAGGATAAGTTAGTTTAGTGTATATTAGTTTAGGCTTAGTCAGGTCAAGTCACATGTGATATAAATATATAAATAGAAAAATTCTACACATAATACAAACAACATTATATTATACACCAAATGTGGATTAAAAAAATTATATTGTTAATTGTTTGTTAAAGTTATGAATTCAATTGTGGACACTAAATCCTAATTCATCCCATTATGTTGACTACCATAACGTATATAACCATTATAATAATATTTATAACAATTATATATATATATATATATATATATATATATATATATATATATATATATATATATATATATATATATATATATATATATATATATATATATACTTATGTTCTCTCTGTCATACTTCTCTCTCTCAAGTATGTTTTCCCTCGCTCTCTCTCTCATGCTAGTAATATTAGGCAGATTCAGTATGAAGATGTGTGTGGAGAGAGAGAGAGAGAGAGAGAGAGAGAGAGAGTGTATATGTATATATTAATAAACGTTACCAATACATTATAAGGTAAACATTGGTTGTTGTGTTATGACTGGTTCATTGTATACTTTCTCAACAACAAGTTACAACACACCATAGTATTATTGGTGTGGTGATGGTGATGGTGAAGAGGTGACGGTGTGGTGGTGGTGGTGAACAGGTGGAGAGAAGACGGGGATGGAGATTATTGGTGGGGAACAGGTGGAGAGAAGACGGGGGTGGAGATTGGTGGGGGTGGAGAGGTGGATAACAGGTAGAGGGGTTATGGGAGTGGAGGGGGGATGGGTGGGCGTAGAGACCCTATAGGTGGGAGAGAACAGGGGGACGGGAGTACAGATGGTGGGGGGGGGGGAGAGTGTGGAGTAGGGAAGAGAGAGAGAGAGAGTAGGGGAGGGAGAGTGTGGAGTAGGTAAGAGGGGAGGTGGAGTAAGGAAAATGTAGAGTGTTAAGTGTGACAAATATAACTTCTTAGTGTGACTGTTATTATTGTGTTATTAATTGGTTGTTACGTCTATATTTCCCAGTAACCATACCATGCTTAGTTATGTAACCTTTTTGTTAATATATATAACAAAATGTAACGTAACAAAACATGTCTTAACTTTTCCTAACCTTACCTAACCTAACCAAAAATAACGTAATTCTTTTTTAGCGAAAAAAAAATCAACAATCTTTTAACAATGTTTTATAAAAAAAAATTAACAATAATTTTTTTTTATTACAATTTGTTAACAACAAAAAATTAAGTATATATATATATATATATATATATATATATATATATATATATATATATATATATATATATATATATATATATTTCTTTTTTTAAGAGTGGTGAGTGTGGTTACTGACACACACACACTCTCATATTCATTCATCATGTGTGTGTGTGTGTCTGTGTGTCATATAAATGTTAGTTATTACAGTAGGCTAATGTTGATATATGACTTGGATATAGAGAACATACTTACCTACCTACTTTCACAGGTAGCCTATCAGACTATACTTGGTGGGAAAAAAAAAAAAAAAAAACAGTGTAGTTTCCCTTGGCCAACACGTCACTTTATATTGGTAACAGTTTATGTAGTCTGGTTCCTGTCAAAAGTATTAGGCTATAGGATATTTGGTGAACAAACTAGACTACAACACATATTCCACACTGTAATAATAATAATAACAATAATAACGTATTTCCTTGTGCTATCCTGCCTACACGTCACACTTTATATATAACAGTTAACATAGGCTCCTTACTGTGACAAATATTAGGCTATAATTGGTGAACAAACTTGACTACAACACATATTCCACAATAATAATAATAATAATAATAATAATAACATTTTCCTTTGTGCTATCCTGCCTACACGTCAATTTATATGGATAACAGAGTAGCCTATGTAGTCTCGTTCTTGTGACCAATATTAGGCTACCGCTGGTGGACACACTAGACTACAACACATAGGCCTATTCCCCTCTCCAATAATAATAATAATGTATTTCCTTGTGCTATCTCGTCAATACGTCACTTTATATAGATAACAATTAACGTAGTTTCGTTCCTGTGACAAATATTAGGCTATACTTGGTGGACAAACTAATAAGTATTTTCTTCGCTGTAAACACAATAAAAATAAATTACTTTTTCTTACTTTATTCTATCTGGTGTAGAGTACTCTATGTTGGTAACACTTTACTTTGTCTCGTTTCTGTTACCAATAAATATTAGGCTATGGTAGGTACAGAATACAACACATTTTACTCACTGTAAACATAATAAAACTAAATAGACTTTATTTTTTCCTTATTTAATCCGTCCTACACATTACAATATATTGATAACAAGTTTTCGTGGTCTTGTTCCTGTTTCAAATAAATATTAAGTTATTGTTAGTCAACAGAAAACCAGTACCGTATTTATTATATACACATTATATACTTCATGTTAATACAATAATAATAATAATTCGTTCTTTTCTTATATGTCACATTATATCAATAACAAGTTTACGTCGCCTTGTTCCTGTGACAAATATTACACTGTTTTGGTGCAGAATACAACACATTTTCCTCCTTGTAAACACAATAAAAATAAATAGACATTTCTTACTTTTCCTTATTCTATCTAACCAACATATTACACTATAATTTTAACGAACAGTAAATTTGTATGTCATTCGTATCATAATAATATTAGGCTATCATTGGTGGACACACTAGACTACTACACATATCCCTCTCTGTAATAATAATAATAATAATAATAATAATAATAATAATAACAATAACATTTCCCTAGTTCTAACTGTCCTACACATTACATTATATTAACAACAAGGTAACGTAGTGTCATTTCCATTACATAGACTATTACACTATATTTGGTGCATAAACTAATACACATTTTCGTCACTGTAAACATTATAAAAATAGTAGTTTCACTTATTAAATCAGACCAATACATAACACTATATTGGTAACAGTTTACATAGTCTAATTTCTGTGACAAATAAACATAGGCTATCGTTAGTGGAGAATACAAGATATTTTCGTCACTATAAACACAATAATAATAAACAGGTATGTTTTTATATTTCCTTATTCTATCTGACCTACACAATGACATTACACTATATTATTGGTAACAGTTTACACAGTCTCATTCCTGTTACAAATACTAGACTATCGTTAGTGAACACAAAACTAATACTTATTATATACACATTATAGTTCATGTAAACACAATAATAATAATAATAATAATAATACCAGTAATAATAATGTTTCCTTTTCTTCATATATGTTACACTATATTGATAACAAGTTTACGTTGTCTTGTTTCTGTTACAAATATTACGTTATCTTTTGTGTACAAACTAATACACATTTTAGTCACTATAAACATCATAAAAATATTTGAGTTTCCCTTGTTAAACTTATTACACACGTTACTTTAATATAATGAGAACAATTTTAATATAACGAGATTGATTGATTGATATTAGGTGCCACAACAGTGAGGTCATATAGCGCCAGAAGAAAGTGATAGAGAGGTGAGACAGTATTGATTGATAATAGGAGCCATAACAGTGAGGTCATATAGTTCAAGGAGAAGGTGATAGAGGTGAGGCAGTATTGATTTATCCGCACAGTGAGGTCATATAGCGCCAGAAGAAGGTGGAGAGAGGTGAGACAGTAAGTAAGAAGGAAATAGAAAGAAAAGATGGACAAATGAAGAACAAAATGTTAGTGGCTGGGACCGAAGGGGCGCCAAAACTCTTTAAGTATTACCCATATCACTACACACAATACCCCCCCCCCTACGTGTGTGTGTGTAATAGAAGAGAAAGACAGAGGAGAATATAGAAAGAGTAAGAGGGAGAGATAAAAGAGAAGAGAAAGAAGAGCGGAGAAGGGAGAGAAAGGAGAGAAATATGAAAGAGAAAACGGAGATGAGAAGGTAGTGAAAAGAGAAAACGGAGATGAGAAGGTAGTGAAAAGAGAAAACGGAGATGAGAAGGGAGAGAAAAAAGAGAAAACGGAGAGAAAAAAGAGAAGGAAGAAAAAGAGGGAGACAAAAGAGAAAGGAGGAGAGAAAATAGACCGGAGAAGGGAGAGATAAAAGACAGGAGAATGAAGAGAAAGTAGTAGCCTAATAATATATCTAAGATTACTGAGTCTTGTTTATATTACTACAACTCATATTCTTACCTATAATAATAACGTTTACCTTGTTGATATTGGTGTACATGTAACACACTATATTGGTAACAGTGTGTGATGCTTCCCTTGTTACAAATGTTATGTTATTATTGGATGGACGGTAAACAACACATTGCCCTACACACACACACACACACACAACCTAATATGCAAGTTTTTTTTTTTTGTCTATGCTACAAGTCACACTATATTGGTAATAGTTTGCATCGTTACGTTATTGTCACAAATAATAATAATAATAATAGATACGTAGTTATTTTCCGCCTATCTTACAAGTTACGTTATATTAACAACAGTTTGTCACACATGTATGTATGTATGTGTGTTAGTTGGTAGACAGATGTTAGGTATTGTATGTGTATAATTATGTATGTGTGTGTAGTTAGTAGGTAGACACATGCTAAATTTGTATGTGTGTGTGTATACAAGATTAACAGAACTGAAAGACTTACCTTATGTTTGTTTGTTAGTTGATTGCTTATTTGTTTGTTTGCCGATCCTTAATTATTGTTGTTGTTGTTTGTTGACGTTCATGGAAGGAATTGTCACTCGTTGATCGCAAATAATAACAAAAATAACAATAACGTAATTTGATACACTAATAACAAACGAATTAAAATGACTGGAGAAATAACAACAGTAATAACGTACGTAATTCGAAGCACTAATGAACCAATGAATTAACGAATTAAAATGTCCGTCAAAATAATGAATAACAAAGAACAAATTGAGTAAATAACAGAGAGAATGTGTTGTTATTGTTATGTAATATAAAGGTTTATAATTCCGTTATAACAATAATTACAGTGTTTTCCATCACTATAACGTAACCCTGGTGACCTGTTGTTACAATACACACACACACACACACGAGAGGTAACATGAGGTACAGATGTCAGGAGTAGAGTGTAATACATCCTTCCTTCACCAACACTAAGGACCAACTGAGTCTGTAGGAAGGAAGGTGGGCGGGGCTTAACAATAGTGGGAGGGGCCATTATTGGTAAGGGGGGAGGGGCTTATACCTACTCCACTCATTCATTCATCCATACTTATATTATCTTTATCTCTCTCTATTTCTTATTCTCTTTCTGTTTCTGTCTGTCTTTTATCTTTTACTAACATAAAATGTCAACTATTCTATTTATCGGTTAAAATCATAAAGAAGGGCTCGAACGTCAATTTTCCCTTCGAGCTGCTAACATGGCCCGCCAAATGTACAACTCCAACAGAAGCTCCAACGGATATTTTCCGTTCGAGCCGCTAAAAACGCGCACCAAATGTACAGCCGGCGGCAATAGTGGTGTGGCCTCACCTGCTTCACCGAGACACGTGATGTTCATAGACTCGAGATTTTTAGGTGTAGAAAACGTGTGTATTTCTCGAGTTCATGAACACTATGTGTCTCGGTGAAGCAGGTGAGGCCACACCACTTATGCCCCAGACTGTACAGCCATGGGTGATAGTGGTGGACCAGGGTACAAGGAGTGTTGGTTGGACACCAACTGAACACAGTTGGAACCAGTGAATTTTCCAAACCATTCTCAATGTTGAGAGAGGTTTACAACACTCACTTTTTCGAACTGTGTTCAGTTGGTGTCCAACACTCCTTGTACCCTGGTGGTCCACTACTATTATAATATATACTCACCACCCCCCCTCTCTCTCTCTCTTTCATGGAACACCTACATATTCTCTCTCTCTCTCTCTCTCTCTCTCTCTCTCTCTCTCTCTCTCTCTCTCTCTCTCTCGTATTTATTTTCAATTCTCTCTCTCTGTCTTTTTATCTGTCTTACTTTCTCTCATTCTTTATCTCTACCTTTCTTATTTTCTCCCTCTTTCTCTGTTACCCACCCACCCTCTCTCTCTCTCTTTAATATAATCTTTAAGTATCATGTCATAACACAACAAATACTTGCTTTTTAAACAACATTATTATTACATATAGCATGGGACACACACATACACACACAGACAGGCAGACACACACACAGACAGACAGGCACATACACACACACACACACACAGACAGGCACACACACACACATAGACAGACACACATACATACACAGACACACACACACAGACATACACAGAAAGGCAGACAGACAGGCACACATACACACACACATACAGACAGGCAGATTGACACATACACACACAGACAGGCACACATACACATACACACACTACTAGGTTAAATGTTTTTTTCTTTTTTTTTCTTTTGTACTAATGTGTGGTAGTTTAGATCTGGCAACACTGTGGGTGGGTGGAAGGGGGGAAGATAGGTCAAAAGGGGAGGAAAGGGAAGGGAAGGGAGAGGAGGGGAAGGAACGGGGTGGGGGAGATAAGGGGGTACAGAAGGGGAAGGAGGGGAGGGGAGGGAAGGAGGGGAGGGAAGGAGGGGAGGGGGAGATGGGGGAGTTAGACAAACAAACAAAAATAATAATAATAATGTTGTTTGGAATAGTTTGGAGGAATTATTTACTCCAGATTTACTCCCCCCCACTAACATTATACTACACTAACATTATACTACCCCCCCCCCTTCCCTCCCTTCACCCACTCCATACCAGCACCCCTCTACCCCCGCTAAACTTCCCTACAAATCCCCCATACCCCTACTCCTTTACTACCCCCTCCCCCCCTAAGAACACTCATCCTACTTCCTCCCCCCCCCCTCCTGTAAAATCCCTCCCCCTCCCCCCCTCCACCATTCCCAACACCTTACTCCTCTCCCCTATCCCCTCCCACCCACCCCATCCCCTTCTCCCCCTCCCCCACTACCACCCCCACTACCTCTTCAACACCTCCCACCCCTTCCTACCTCCCCCCCCCCCACACCACCAGATCCAATACTCCAATACTAACCATGGGTGGTAAAGTAACCAATATATATACATACATACACACACACACACAGAGGTAATCAATACACACACACACACACACACACACACACACACATGTACAGAAAATAAGACACACACACAAAACACAAGACACACAGAAGGAGGAATAATTTAATTAGTAATACACTGGAGATGGTTAAGAACAGAGGGAGAGAGAGAGAGAGAGAGAGAGAGAGAGAGAGAGAGATTTAACAGAAGCCCAATCGATATTGACCTCTCTCTCTCTCTCTCTCTCTCTCTCTCTCTCTCTCAGCCAATATTGGGTAACAATAAAACAGTATTGGTGTGTATGGAGTATAATGAACCATTTGGAGTGTAGTGAGTGCTCCAAACTACTCCAGGCAACACATTAACATTATATTTATACATAGGGTTCTGTTGACTCACTTAGTTTGGACCAACCTGGAGCAAACTTTTAATGATTATTTTATTACTATTATTATTATTATCTCTCCAAATTTGGATAGATAGATAGATAGATAGATAGTTTGATAGATAGATAGAGATAGATGGATAGATAGATACATACATAGATAGATATACATACAGAGATACATACATACATACATACAGATATACATACATACATACAGATACATACATACATACAGATACATACATACATACATACACACACACATAGACAGACAGACAGACAGACAGATAGATAGATAGATAGAATGTTGGATAGATATAGATATATAGATAGATAGATTGATAGAAAAATACTGTAGATAGATAGATAGATGAATGGATGGATGTAGATAGATAGATAGAACGATGTAGATAGATAGATCGATAGATAGATAGATAAACAGATATATAGATAGATAAATAGATAGATACACAGACAGATATAGATAGGCAAATAGATAGATAGATAGATAGATACACAGACAGATAGATAGATTGATAGATAGATAGATACACAGATAGACTGATAGATAGATACACAGATAGATTGATAGATAAACTGATAGATAGACAGATTTATAGATTGATACATAGTATATTAATCCATACAGTTTCGGTGGACACTGCCACCATCTTCAGTGGTCTAGCGAGAAGAAAGGAATGACATAGATAGTACATAGGTATGAACTTATATACAGTTTGTGGAGGGGGGAGGGAAGGAGGTGTCAGTGGGATGGGGTACTGAAGATGGTGGCAGTGTCCACCGAAACTGTATGGATTAATATATTATTTCCGTCAACAAGAGTGGGTTTTATTCACCGTTTATGATCATCACGCCAGTGTGATTTCACCACCATAGATACATAGATAGATAGATACATAGAGATAGACAGATAGATAGATCGATTGAGACAAATAGACAGATAGATAGATACACAAATACATAGACAAATATATAAATGTATAGAGAGACAAAGATAGAGATAGATATATGATAGAAAAATAGGTTGATAAATAAATAGAAACACAGATAGATAGAGAGACAGAGATAAAGAAATAGATACACAGATAGATAGATAGATATATGAATAGATACTGTACATTGATAGACAGATAGGTAGATGATAGATTCAGATAGATAAATAAATAGATATATTGTATCTATCAATCAAATAATAATAATAAAAATAATAATAATAATAATAATAATAATAATAATAATAATAATAATAATAATAATACCAATAATAATAATAATAATAATAATAATAATTTATTTCCCATTATGGATAAAGTATAGTATTAGTGTTAAGTCTGGATGAACTGATTGCTCCAAACTACTACAAGTAACACACCAACATTATATTTATTAATTGGTTGTGTTGCCTGACACAGTTTGGAGGAATCAATATACTCCAATGTACTTCAATTATTTCAATTCACTCTCTCTCTCTCTCTCTCTCTCTCTCTCTGTCATTCCTCTGTCTTTCTCACTCTCTCATTCATGCCCCAGTCTCTCTCTCTCTCTCTCTCTCTCTCTCAGTACTACTATAATGTATGTCAATAAACACACACACAGACAGACAAATAAATATACAAATGAAACAACAAACAAACAAACAGATGAACAAACAAACAAACAGCACAAAAATTCACACACACACACACACACACATACATACATACATACATACACACACACACACACACACACACACACACATACATGAAAATATTTACCATTGCAAATTTTTCCTTGGATTGAATGAGTGGCTTGATGAGATGTGGGGGGGGGGGGTGTTTGATAGGGGGTAGGAGGGGAGGGGGAATGGGGGGGAGGAGGGTTTAGGGAAGAGTAGGGGGATACGGGGTAGGGGGATATGGGGTGGGAAGGATAGTGGGGGGAGTATGGGGTGAAGGGGATAGGGGGGATAGTGGGGGGGAGTATGGGGTGGGAAGGAATAGGGGCAGGGGGGATTAGGGATAGGGAGAGTGGGTCGAAAAGGGGGCGAGGGGTCGAAAAGGGGGGCAAGGGGGGTAAAAGGGGGGCAAGGGAGGCTAAAAAGCAGTCGAAAGGAGTGTTTTGGAGTATTCTGGAGTGTTTTGGAGTATACTGGAGTGTTTTGGAGTATTCTGGAGTGTTTTGGAGTATTCTGGAGTGTTTTGGAGTATTCTGGAGTGTTTTGGAGTATTCTGGAGTGTTTGGGAGTGTTCTGGAGTGTTCTGAAGTATATTGGAGTATATTGAAGTATTCTGGAGTATATTGGAGTATTTTATCATAACAATATCTGTAAGATTTGTTACATACACACATACATACATACATACAAACACAAACACACACTTTCTCTCTCTCATCCCCTATTTGCTGTTTCACACACACACATCTTATTCCCATATCCTGTACCCTTTAAAATATTGACAGGTGAACCACATACACATACACACACACACACACACACACCCCTTTATTATTATATCTTATATTTCTATTCTCCCATACCCCCTCTCCCTCCCCCTTTCCCCTCTCCCTCACACCTCCCGACCCCTCCCCTCCTCTCCATTCCCTTCCCTCCCCTTACCTTCCCTTTCCTCTCCCCAATAAAATATAATATTTAGTTCTTTATACCTATGTATTCCTGGTATTGGTCATTAAGATAGTCAGTGTTGTTATATATATATATATATATATATATATATATATATATATATATATATATATATATATATATATATATATATATATATATATATATATATATATATATATATATATATATTAATATATATATATACCTACTTATATATATATATATATATATACTTACTACTAGGTCAACAGAGACATGGAGGGCTGGGAAAATGGACCAACAATTCCACTGACTCGGGAATGGAACCCAGGATCTCTCACTTGGTAGACGAGTATGATAACCATTACACCATCAACACCTCCTTGTATCCTCTACCCTTCTCTCACATATATTATCTTCCCTCTACACTCACACATTCCTCTATAGCAATCTAGGGCACACATTATATTATTTTTATATGTACAGTATATATATTATTATTATTATTATTATTATTATTATCATAAAACTTTTAAAGGTTAAGATAAAATTGTGTTGTTGTTGAATTGTAATGTTTGTGATTCCTACAAACTATGTCAGGAAACACACACCAACACAATGGTATTAATAAGGCAACTGTTTACTGTTATACTTTGCACGAATTACAAACATTACAATTTATTCACCAACAACAGAATATCACCATAACTTTATTAAGGAATAATTTTTTCCCTCTATGTCGTCATAATAATAATAATAATAACAATAACAAACAATAATAATAATAATAATAATAATAATAATAATAATATATTAATAATAAAGGTGAAATATTGTAATGTATTTTGCACATTGAGTTTTCTAACGTCAAGGAGAAATTATTCATTGTTTCTCCTTCCCTCTATTTATTCTTCATATCATTTTAATTCTATTACTTCGTATCCTTCTTCCTTATATCGGGGTCACACACAGACCAACTTGAGGCCCAAACCAACATGAAGTGTGGGACCAAAGGGGCGCCCAAACCCTTAATGTATTACCCACATTACTACAGGTAACACTGGAGTTACCCAAACCCTTAATGTATTACCCACATTACTACAGGTAACACTGGAGTTACCCAAACCCTTCTAGTATTACCCACATTACTACAGGTAACACTGGAGTTACCCAAACCCTTCTAGTATTACCCACATTACTACAGGTAACACTGGAGTCACACACACACACACACAGACCAACTTGAGATCCAAACCATCATGAAGTGTGTGTTCGGTTTGTATTATTAAATCATTCGGATAATCATTCTGATGTTCGGGAAAAGTTCACAGCCATTTACAGAAATTCGGAATTGAATGGGAAAGTTTTCGGAATATTTGATGACACACGAAACTCTCGGAACCAATTCGGGATGGACAAAAATTTGGACTGAGATCGGGATATATTCGAAAACTATTCGGAAATACTTGGGAACATTCGGTATGACATCTGTTTGTATTCTGTTGATATTCGGTTTGATTTTGGAACGAAAGTGTGTTTTGAATGCATAACGATGAAAACTTGACCTTGAAAAAGTTCACCGAACATGCCCGAAACAAAACCGAAGTCACTTGGGGATGAATTCGGAAGCAATGGGCCATGTGTGTGTGTCCCAGACTTTACCTTTATTTTTGTTCTTCTTGTTGCTTCTCACACCATCATTCTCTATTATATTATTCCCTTCCTTCTCTACCTACACACTCACTCACTCTCTCTCTCTCTCTCTCTCTCTCTCTCTCTCTCTCTCTCTCTAAAACACACACACACATACATATTAGAAGACACACATACACATTAGAAGACACACAGCCACCCAAACATTACACACACACACACACACACACACACACACAGCCAGCCAGCCAGCCAGCCAACACACACACACACACACACAAATATTAGAAGACACACACACGCACACAGCCAGCCACTAACACACACACACACACACACACAATATAGGGTGAGATAACACAGTGTAGGGAGTGAAACAGAGGATGATTAAGAATTATATTCATAGATTAGTGGTCCGTGTGTGTGTGTGTGTGTGTTGTAATGTGGTGTGTGTGTGTGTTGTAATGTGGTGTGTGTGTGTGTGTGTGTCCTATTGTTTTCTTTTATCTCCTTTCTTCTCCCAACCTCTCTCTCTCTCTCTCTCTCTCTCTCTCTCTCTCTCTCTCTCTCTCTCTCTCTTCCTTCCTTTTCCTCCTCCTCCTAATCTTCCTTACCCTCTCCTTCCTCCTCCCCATCCTTCCTTCCTCCCCTTCCTTCCTTCCCTCCTCCCCTCCCTTCCTTCCTTCCTTCCTTCCTTTCTTCCCTCCTTACCCGCTCCCTCCTTCCATTCTTCCATTCTCCCCTTCCTTCCTTCCCTCCTCCCCATCCTTCCTTCCTTCCTCCTCAATACAATACAGTGTTGGTGGTAAATCTGGAGTAACTGATTCCTCCAAACTATTCCAACCAACAACAACAACAACAACACCAACAACAACACCAACAACAACAACAACAACAACAACAACACCAATAACAACAACAACAACAACACCTTTCTATTTACACACATACTTTGTAGTAATTAATATACTCCAATGTATTAAAGGGGGTGCCGGAGTAGGGGGACAGGCTTGGGGGGGGGGGTTGGGTTGGGGGGTGCTGGAATAGGGGGACAGGCTTGGGGTGGGTAGAAAGCCTGTCCCCTATTCCCGCACCCCCCTAACCCCCCCCCACCCCCAAGCCTGTCCCCTACTCCAGCACCCCCCGCACCCCCCCCAAGCCTGTCCCCCTATTCCTGCACCCCCCAAACCCCCCCCCCCAAGCCTGTCCCCCTACTCCCACACCACCCAAACCCCCCCCAAGCCTGTCCCCCTACTCCCGCACCCCCCGAAGCCTGTCCCCCTACTCCCGCACCCCCCAAACCCCCTATAAATATATCACTATGTATTATTAAACACACTATACAGGGTGATTCAAAACTACATTTACAAAATGACAGGGTAAAGTCCTGACATGATGTTAAACATATTTCCATATGTAATTTTCAAAAATTTAAAAAGTTAATTACACACATGGAAGCCAAATCCATTGCCGTGGGCGAACGATCGAACGCTTTAAAATAACACCTACCCCCACCTCATCCCCTGCTCTCTCTTAAGTGGACGAGGCAAGTTTTAAAACGTATGAAGCAATGAAACCCTTATCGATCATGGTATTCAAACAGATCTGTTGGCTTTTAATCGATCCCAAGGCTTCGTGTTTCTTGTAATATCAGATAAGTTAGTAGTACCGCCCTGGCATCTACACGTATCACTCGGTAAGTGTAACTCGACCACAAAACAATACTCGTGATCGATAAGGGTTTATTGCTTCATACGTTGTATTAAGTTCCCTCGTCTACCCGAGAGAGAACACGGGGTGCTGTGGAGGGGAAGGGGGGGGGGGGGAGTTAATTTTAGAAGTGTTCGATCATTCGCCCACGGTAATGGATTTGGCTTTCATGTCTGTCATTAACTTTTTAAATTTTTGAAAAATACATATGGAAATATGTTTAACATCATGTCAGGACTTTACCCTGTCATTTTGTAAATGTAGTTTTGAATAACCCTGTGTATATATATATATATATATATATATATATATATATATATATATATATATATATATATATATATATATATATATATATTATAATAATAATAATAATAATAATTATTATTATTATAAAACTTTTAAAGGTTAAGGTGAAATTGTGTTGTTGAATTGTAATGTTTGTGATTCCTACAAACTATGTCAGGAAACACACACCAACACAATGGTATTAATAAGGCAACTGTTTACTGGTGTAGTTTGGTGGAATTACAAACATTACAATATATTAACCCCCCAACACTGTCCCCCCCTATTCCTACACCACTTTAATGGTATTATAATGTTGTATTATTAAACACATTATATAATACAAACACACATTAATATATATGGTTTGTTTAATAATTCACTTCTGTAATTATTTGTAATCTCATTTTATCTCTTTATCTTTCTCTGGTAATCTTTTATTATCTCTTCTTCTTCCTTCTTCGTAATCTTCCATCTTAGCCTCCTCTTCCTTCTTGGTAATCTTTCATTCCTTCTCTTCCTTCTTCGCAATATTCTTTTCCTCCTCTTTCTTCTTTGTAATCTTCTACATTCTCCTTCTCTTCCTCCTTTCGTAATCTCCAACTATCTCTTCCTCTTCCTCCTTCTTATGCCCTTCCTTCTTCTTTATCTTTCCCTCCTCCACTTCCATCTTCGCAATCTTCCATCTATTTTCTCCTCTTCCATTTTCCCTCCTCTTCCATTCTCTCCTCATTCATCTTCTCCTCCTCCTCCTTCTTCTTCGTAATCTTCCATTTTCTTCTCTTCCATCTTCGTAATCTCCACTTATGTTTTTCTCTTCCTTCTTCTTCCTCTCTCTAATCTTCCTTCACATTTCTTTTATCAAACTTTTCGTTTTTCTTCTCAGTCTTTTCTTTTTATTCTTCCTTTTTTCATCCTCCTTATTCTATTCCCAGTTATTATTCTCTCTCTTCTATTCCCAGTTATTATTCTCTCTCTTCTATTCCCAGTTATTATCTCTCTCTCTCTCTCTCTCTCTCTCTCTCTCTCTCTCTCTCTCTCTCTCTCTCTCTCTCTCTCTCTCTCTCTCTCTCTCTCCTATTCCCAGTTATTATTCTATCTTTTATTCCTTCTATCTTCTTTTCTCCTCTCTCTCCATTTCTCTTTCTCTCCACTTTCCTCTCTCTCATTCTTCCTATATTCTTTTCCTCTTCACTCTCCCATCTCCCTTTCTTCATACCTTCTCCATTTCCTGTTATTATTCTCTCTCCTATTCTTTCTATTCGTCCTCCTTGTCTCTCTCTATATCTCTTTCATCCCTCCTCTCTCTTTCATTCCTCCTCTCTTTCTTTCATTCCTCCTCTCTCTCTTTCATTCCTCCTCTCTCTCTCTCTTTCATTCTTCCTCTCTTTCTTTCATTCCTTCTATTCTCCTTCTCTTTGTCTTTCTTTATTTCCTTTTATTATTCTCCTTTCTTCTATTTCCTTCTCCTTGTCTTTCTCTATTTCCTTCATTCCCCTCATTCTCTCTCCTCTTCTATTCCTTCTCCAATCCCTCATTATTCCCCCCTCCCTCCCCCCCCACATTCCTCCCCTCCCCCCTCCCCCCCACCCACACATTCCTCTCCTAACACCCATCAATCCCTCCTCCCCCCTACATTCATCCCCCCCCCCCTCCTTCCCAACGAGTGTAATGCAATGTGAAGTAAGAGATCACATTCATTACACTTATACTCAACACACACAATAGCTGGGAATTATAACAGCACACATCTAGAACACACACACACACACACACACACACACACACACCAATATAGCTAGTAATTATAACAGCACATAATATCTGAAATACACACACACACACACACACACACACACTAATGAATTATAGTTAGAGATATTTTTATATATACATTTACATAAATATTATAATTCATAGATAAAATACTTACAATTTGTCTTGTGTATTAACAAGAGTTAAGTAACATTACAAACACACTTACCTGAAATTAAACAAAAAATATACATTAGTTTTATACATCATAAATTTATAAACAAAATGGAAATATTAACTTGATACAACTAAAATTTATAAAATGGAAATATTAACTTGATGCATCTTAAATTCAAAAATGTAAATATTAACTTAATGCATCTTAAATTCAACAATCTCTTTAATATAGACTGATAAGAACAATACATATTAATATATATTTATTATAAAATGTTATAGATAATTATCATTTAAGGTAAATTTAATAAAATATTCTACACTAATTATAAAATATATGCCTTTCCATTCTTAGTAAATTAAATCAATTTTCAAAACAGATATATAATTCTTCAAAGTAAGTATTAGTATACATTTGGTACAGTGGTCAGCATTGCCACGTTGTACAGTGACACACACACACACACACATACATATATATAGAGATGTAACAACACTGTCATTATTTACCTATAAACAATGTATGTGTGTAACATGTAATATTTACCTATAAACAATGTATGTGTGTAACATGTAATATTTACCTATAAACAATGTATGTGTGTAACATGTAATATTTACCTATAAACAATGTATGTGTGTAACATGTAATATTTACCTATAAACAATGTATGTGTGTAACATGTAATATTTACCTATAAACAATGTATGTGTGTAACATGTAATATTTACCTATAAACAATGTATGTGTGTAACATGTAATATTTACCTATAAACAATGTATGTGTGTAACATGTAATATTTACCTATAAACAATGTATGTGTGTAACATGTAATATTTACCTATAAACAATGTATGTGTGTAACATGTAATATTTACCTATAAACAATGTATGTGTGTAACATGTAATATTTACCTATAAACAATGTATGTGTGTAACATGTAATATTTACCTATAAACAATGTATGTGTGTAACATGTAATATTTACCTATAAACAATGTATGTGTGTAACATGTAATATTTACCTATAAACAATGTATGTGTGTAACATGTAATATTTACCTATAAACAATGTATGTGTGTAACATGTAATATTTACCTATAAACAATGTATGTGTGTAACATGTAATATTTACCTATAAACAATGTATGTGTGTAACATGTAATATTTACCTATAAACAATGTATGTGTGTAACATGTAATATTTACCTATAAACAATGTATGTGTGTAACATGTAATATTTACCTATAAACAATGTATGTGTGTAACATGTAATATTTACCTATAAACAATGTATGTGTGTAACATGTAATATTTACCTATAAACAATGTATGTGTGTAACATGTAATATTTACCTATAAACAATGTATGTGTGTAACATGTAATATTTACCTATAAACAATGTATGTGTGTAACATGTAATATTTACCTATAAACAATGTATGTGTGTAACATGTAATATTTACCTATAAACAATGTATGTGTGTAACATGTAATATTTACCTATAAACAATGTATGTGTGTAACATGTAATATTTACCTATAAACAATGTATGTGTGTAACATGTAATATTTACCTATAAACAATGTATGTGTGTAACATGTAATATTTACCTATAAACAATGTATGTGTGTAACATGTAATATCATCAATACATTAGTACATAAAGTGAACTTTGTTGTTTAATTAAGGAACTAAATAACTGTAATCTCTTAAACATGTGAGTCCCTGTACAACCCAGCAGTGCTGACCACTGTACTGTACATACATTGAAGTGTATTGATTCATACAAAGTATACCAACAAACAAACAAACAAACAAACAGGACTATAGATGAACAAAAATAATAATAATATTGTCGTGTTGTTGTTGTTGTTGGTTGTAATAGTTTGTAGGAATCATAACAGTTGTTACAGTGTTACCAACACAACAACAACACAACACAACACAACACAACACAACCACTATATAAATATCAACACACCATAATATATACATTTACAAAGTACTCTTCAATATAATGAAAAATAAAATAAAAAATAAAATAATAATAATAGTAATAATAAAAATAATAGTAATAATAAAAAATCTGTAAAGAGAAGAGAAGTAAACATAAATAAATAAAAAATAAATAAAATACTGGAATTGATTACTGAAATATTTGACTATATTATGACCAATGAATATGACTGAATGAATATATATTGAAAAGTGTATGTGTTTCTTTACCTCCACCCCCACAACCCCCCTCACCCCCCCACCCCCGTCACTCCCTTCCTTCCCCTTCTGAAAATATTCCTTCTTACTTCTCACTCTCTCTCATTTTGAAAAGGTAAAAATATATATAACTATTTCTCTCTCTCTCTCTCTCTCTCTCACCACCAACACATCAAAAGTAAGCCACAGGTTTTTCCAGTCTGCTTCTCCTCGTTATTAAACCTTTCCTTCCTTCCTTCCTTCCTTACTATACTGTATATAAACCTAACCTTACCTAACCTACGGTAAGTTAACCTGACC
>JAWQEG010005104.1:0-2500 GCA_033782935.1 Petrolisthes cinctipes
AGGTTGAAGTAAGGAGGGTGATGGTGGTGGTGAAGTTGAAGTGAGGATGGTGATGGTAGTGCTGGTGGTGATAGTAGTAGTGTTGGTGGTGGAAAATAGTGGTGGAAAAATGTGGGACGTCATGACACCTCAAATTTTCCCCCTACTGAACACCTCCTTATTCCCAGTCTCGGTAGGGGTGAAATCCATCTACAGTGTGTCAAAAAGGTTCATCCAACACACACACACACACACACACACACACACACACACACACACACACACACACACACACACACACACACACACAGACACACAAACACCTTTATACCTCACCATTTAAGTTTTCTCCAACACACACACACAGACACACACACACCTTTATACCTCACCATTTAAGTTTTCTCCAACACACACACACACACACACACACACACACACACACACACACACACACCTTTATACCTCACCATTTAAGTTTTCTCCAACACACACACACCTTTATATCTCACCATTTAAGTTTTCTCCAACACACACACACACACACACACACACACACACACAGACACACACACACCTTTATACTCACCATTTAAGTTTTCTCCAACACACACACACACACACACACACACACACACACACCTTTATACCTCACCATTTAAGTTTTCTCCAACACACACACACCTTTATACCTCACCATTTAAGTTTTCTCCAACACACACACACACACACACACACACACACACCTTTATACCTCACCATTTAAGTTACCTCCTGGTCCAAAATATACTTCAACAACAACAACAACAACATCAACAAGTCGACCAGGTTAATAAAAATAATGGTCTAATGTTGTTGTTGTTAAGAATATAAAAAGTAGGAATAATTTGCCCTACATAAACCAACCAACAGTGTAATATAATATCTCATTATTATTAACTCTTATCTATCCAGGTGTCCCCACAAGAAAGGTATTTACGGTATATATCATAATTATATTTTTATTACCATTTTTACATTTACATTTATATTTTCTTCAGTTCAAATGCATGAAAATGAAAAATATATATAAATTATATTTCTATTGCCTTTTTAAATCTACATATATTTTTTCTTCAGCTCACATGCATCAATATGAAAATTATATATACAAAAAAATAAATGTTGTGTAAAATATATATATATACACTATATACAAAAATAAATACATGTGTAAAATATATATATATACAGTATAATTATACAAAAATAAATGCATGTGTAAAATATATATATACAGTATACACATATATAGATGCATATGTAAAATATATATATACAGTATATATATATAAATAAATGGTGTGTAAAAATGGTATGTTTTAGCCTGGTTGGTTGGTTGGTTGGTTGGTTGGTGTGCCACTTGTTGTTGTTTGGCCAGCTTAGTATTTATCATGGGTGTTTGATCGGGAATCTCATCTTGTGTACACTTTCTCAAAAAAATTCATCCGTGATATGATACGTTAAGTTCAGTCACGAGTCATAGTGAGTAAGTAGGTAAGGTGTTGTGGTGTTGTTGTTATTGATGTTTGGGGAGCATCTGACACACATAGATACATACATACACACACATATACATACCAGTGAATCATCTGACACACACACACACACACACATACACACCAGTGAACTATCTGACACACACACCAGTGAACCATCTGACACACACACACACACACTAGTGAACCATCTCACACACACACACACACATACATACATACACACACACACATAAACCAGTGAACCATCTCACACACACACACATACACATACACACACACCAGTGAACCATCTGACACACACACACACACACACATACACACCAGTGAACTATCTGACACACACACACACACACACACATACACACACACCAGTGAACTATCTGACACACACACACCAGTGAACCATCTGACACACACACACACACACACACACACACACACCAGTGAACCATCTCACACACACACACACACACACACACACATACATACATACACACACACACATAAACCAGTGAACCATCTCACACACACACACACACCAGTGAACCATCTGACACACACACACACACACACCATTGAACAAATTACAACACTTATCCTGTCTCATACATAATAATTATATACTTTATGGAGCTTGTTTCATTAATTAAGGTGTGATTCTCTTGATGGTAAATTGGAGAGTTAAGTAATCATCCAAACTATGACACCAAACAACAACAACAACAACAACAGCAACAACAAAAACAGCAACAACAAAAACTACAACAACAAAAACTACAACAACAGCAACAACAAAAACCACAGCATCAACAACAACCACAGCAACAACAACAACCACAGCAACAACAACCACAGCAACAACAACAACCACAGCAACAACAACAACCACAGCAACAACAACAACCACAGCAACAACAACCACAGCAACAACAACAACCACAGCAACAACAACCACAGCAACAACAACAACCACAGCAACA
>JAWQEG010005104.1:7500-26158 GCA_033782935.1 Petrolisthes cinctipes
GGAGGAGTAGTTCGTGGGTGAAGAGAGGAGTGGATCGAAGAGGGAGGAGTGGGTGAAGAGGAGAGGAGGAGTGGGTCGAAGGGGATGGAGGAGTGGATGAAGAGAGGAGTGAGTCGAAGAGGAAGGAGTAGTAGTTCGAGGGAGGAGGAGTGGGTGAAGAGAGGGGGGGAGGAGTGGGTGGAGGGAGATAAAGTGGGGGGGGAGGGGTGTAGGTAGTGGTAGAGGTATTGAGGGTGGTGGAGGAAGGAGAAGTAGGTGTCGTGAAGGAAGAGGAAGTGGTATTGAGGGTGATGTGCCTGTGTGTATATGTATGTGTTTGTGTATGTTTGTGTGTGTGTATATGTATGTGTTTGTGTATGTGTGTGTATATGTATGTGTTTGTGTATGTGTGTGTATATGTATGTGTGTGTGTGTGTGTATATGTATGTGTTTGTGTATGTGTGTATATATGTATGTGTATGTATGTGCGTATATGTGGTTGTATGTATGTATATATGTATGCATGTGCCTGTTTATAATTAATGGGAAATTCTCAAGTTGGTGAAATGGAAGGTCTGTGAATCCTCCAAACTATGCCACGAAACACATCCCCTATTAGTACCATTAAGGGTGTCTGTTTCCTGGCATAGTTTGGAGGAATCAGAGATCTTCCAATTCACCAACAAGAGTTCAAAGCGACCGTTCTATGGGTAAAGTAGGTATTACACACACACACACACACACACATTGACCCTCCCTCTGCAACACACACACACACACACACACAATGGGTCTATTTTCATCCGTCCTGTGGTCAGTTTTATTATGAGGTGTACAGGATAACAAGGAATCTATGCCAGACAAATGTATACCTCTAGATCGGAGGAGGATGCACGCAAAACGGACCAAAGAATTATATGACAGTGTTATATATAGACTCTTTAGACTGGGACCTATCTCTCTTACACACACACACACACTCAGTCTGTGTGTGTGTTGCAGAAGAAGGGTCAATGTGTGTGTGTGTTGCAGAGGGAGGGTCAATGTGTGTGTGTGTGTGTGTGTGTGTGTGTGTGTGTGTGTGTGTGTGTGTGTGTGTGTGTGTGTTGCGTTGCAGGAGGGAGGCTCAACACACTTACACTAGACAACGAGGAATGCTACACACACACACACACACACACACACACACACACACACACACACACACACACACAAGATTACACTGTACATAACCCAATACATCACACGTTGAAAAATATCTGTAGCTAGGTTAGGTCTCTGTACCTTTGTGTGCCTGACTCTGTGTGTGTGTGTGTGTGTGTGTGTGTGTGTGTGTGTGTGTGTGTGTGTGTGTGTGTGTGTGTGTGTGTCCCTGCATATGTCCTGTCTGTCTGCCTCCTTGCATATGTGTGTGTGTGTGTCTGTGTGTCTTGTCTGTCTGCATCCCTGTGTGTGTGTGTGTGTTTGTTTGTTTGAGAGAGAGAGAGAGAGAGAGAGAGAGAGAGAGAGAGAGAGAGAGAGAGAGAGAGAGAGAGAGAGAGAGAGAGAGAGAGAGAGAGAGTACCTGCCTACCTACATATGTGCATGCCTGTGTGTTTGCGTGCCTGCCTGTGTATGTGTGTGTGTGTGTGTGTGTGTGTGTGTGTGTGTGTGTGTGTGTGTGTGTGTGTGTGTATGTGTGTGTGTATATACTTGTGGGTCAGTACAACAATGTCACATCATCAATACACCAGTCTATAGAACACATCACTCAACTTACACACAGACGTAAATCATTCTCAACCTTCCTCTGTCTGTCTATTCCTCTCTGTCTGTCTGTTTATCTATTCCTCTCTGTCTGTCTATTCCTCTCTGTCTGTCTGTCTGTCTGTCTGTCTGTCTATCTATTTCTCTCTCTGTCTGTCTGTCTGTCTATCTATTTTTCTCTCTGTCTGTCTGTCTGTCTATCTATTTTTCTCTGTCTGTCTGTTTGTTTACCTATTCCTCTCTGTCTGTCTGTCTGCTTATCTATTCTTCTGTCTGTCTGTCTGTCTATCTATTCTTCTCTGTCTATCTGTTTATCTATCTATTCTTCTCTGTCACGTCTGTCTGTCTGTCCATCTAATCCTCTCTGTCTGTCTGTCTGTCTGTCTGTCTATCTATTTCTCTCTCTGTCTGTCTGTCTGTCTATCTATTTTTCTCTGTCTGTCTGTTTGTTTATCTATTCCTCTCTGTCTGTCTGTCTGTCTAATCCTCTCTGTCTGTCTGTCTGTCTGTCTGTCTATCTATTTCTCTCTCTGTCTGTCTGTCTATCTATTCCTCTCTGTCTGTCTGTCTGTTTGTTTATCTATTTCTCTCTGTCTGTCTGTCTATTTATCTATTCCTCTCTGTCTGTCTGTCTATCTATTCTTCTGTCTGTCTATCTATTCCTCTTTGAATCCTCTCTGTTTGTCTGTCTGTCTGTCTAAATATTACTCTTTGTCTGTATATCTATTCCTCTCTGTCTGTCTGTCTGTCTGTCTATTCCTCTCTGTCTGTCTGTCTAATCCTCTCTGTCTGTCTGTCTGTTTATCTATTCTTCTCTGTCTGTCAGTCTGTGCATTTTGATCTGATAATTATAGATAGATAGATAGATAGATAGATAAATAGAGAAAGAGAGAGAGAGAGAGAAATATATAACCAGAGAGAGAGAGAGAGAGAGAGAGAGAGAGAGAGAGAGAGAGAGAGAGAGAGAGACACTCACACACCACCACCACACTCATGCAATTTTATATCTCATTTCTTTCCTTCGTGATTTCGCTCCAAAAACATATAGAGATATTCAACACACTTTCACATCCAACCTAAATTAATCTTTTTTTTTTTTCTTTTATTCCAATATATGCAAAAACAATATTCTTTTTTTTTCTATTCCAATATATGCAAAAACAATATATACTCTTTTTTTTTATTTCAATATATGCAAATACAATTTTTTTTTTTTAATTCCAATATAATTATGCAAAAATAATAGTATCTTTTTTATTCCAATATATATATATGCAAAAAGAATACTCTTTTATTCTATGTCTGTATGTATATCTGTGTGTCCGTGTGTGTGTTTCTACGTGTGTGTGTGTGTGTGCATGTGTTTCTACGTGTGTTTGTGTGTGATTCTACGTGACTGTGTGTGCGTGTGTGTGCGTGTGTGTGTGTGTTTCTACGTGTATGTGTGTGTGTGTGCATTTGTTCCTAAGTGTGTGTGTGTGTTTCTACGTGACTTTGTGTACGTGTGTGTGCATGTGTTTCTACGTGTGTGTGTGTGTGATTCAACGTGTGTGTGTCTACGTGTGTGTGTGTGTGTGTGTGTGTGTAAAATCCATGCATGCTTTTGAACGAGTAAGTGGGTAATCACTATACTGATATTATAAAATACGAGTGTGTGTGTGTGTGTGTGTGTGTGTTTCTACGTGACTGTGTGTGTGTGTGTGACTGTGTGTGTTTTTACGTGACTGTGTGTGTGTGTGTGTGTGTGTGATTGAGTATTCATGGGTGTGGGTAGCCTACTTGTGGAATGAGTGTGTGTGTGTGTGTGTGTGTGTGTGTGTGTGTGTGTGTGTGTGTGAAGAAAGGGGGAGGGAATGGGAAGGAAATGTGGAGGAGGAGGAGGAGGGAGGGGAAGGAAAGAGGGGAGGAAAGGGAAGGAAAGAGGGAAGTGGGGAGGGTAAGAAAGGAAGAGAAAGGAAGAGCAAGGAAAGAAGGAAATGCGATGGAGAGGAAAGGAAAGGGAAGGAGAGGGAAATGGAGAGGGGAGGAGAGGAAGGGGAATGAAAGGGGGAAATGGAGAGGAGAGGGAAGGAAAGAGGGAAATGTGGTGGAGAGGAGAGGAAGGGGAAGGAAAGAAAGAAATGGAAAGGGGAGAAGAGGAAGGGAGGAGGGAAATGGGGAAGAGCAAGGAAAGAGGGATATGGGGAAGAGGAAGGAAAGAGGGAAATGGGGAGAGAGGCAGTAAAGAGGGAAATGGAGAGGAGAGGAAGGGAGGAGGGAAATGGGGAAGAGCAAGGAAATGGGGAGTAGAGGAGAGGAAGAGAGTAAGTAAATGAGAGGAGAGTAAAGAGGGAAATGGAAAGGGGAGAAGAGGAAGAGAGGTAGTAAATGAGAGGAGAGGAAAGAAATGAGGGAAATGGGGAAGAGGGAAGGAGAGGAGAGGAAGGGAGGAGGGAAATGGGGAAGAGAAGAGAGGAAGGGGAAGGAAAGAGGGGAGAAAGGAGAGGAAAGGGAAGGAGAGGGAAATAGGGAGAGGAGGAGAGGAAGTAAATGAGAGGAGAGTAAAGAGGGAAATAGGGAGAGGAGAGGAATGGAGAAGGGAGGCTGGAGAGGAGAGTAAAGAGGGAAATGGAGAGAGGAAGAGAGGAAGTAAATGAGAGGAGAGTAAAGAGGGAAATAGGAAGGGGAAGAAAGGAAGAGAAAGGAAGGGGAAGGAAAGAGGGGAGAGAGAAGGAGAGGAAGGAAAAATAAAGATGGAAATAGGGAGAGAAGGAGAGGAAGGGAGGAAGGGAGGGGGAGGAGAGGAAGGGGAAATAAAGATGGAAATAGGGAGAGAGGAAGGGAGGAAGGGAGGAAGGGAGGAGAGGAAGGAGAAATAAAGATGGAAAAAGGAAGAGAAGGAGAGGAAGAGAGGAAGGGAGGAGAGGAAGGGGAAATAAAGATGGAATTAGGAAGAGAAGGAGAGGAAGGGAGAGAGGAAGGGAGGAAGGGAGGAGAGGAAGGGGAAATAAAGATGGAATTAGGAAGAGAAGGAGAGGAAGGAGGAGAGGAAGGGAGGGGGCCAGAATACGTCCCTAATAACGGAAGTGGTGAGTCACGACTGTAAATATCCGACGGAAATCGACTGAAGTGTCTGCTTTCTCTACCTCTCTTGTTATTGTTGCTTGCCTTGCCCTGTCTTGTCGAGCTGTCTGTCTGTCTGTCTGTCTGTCTGTATTTCCAGTTTTTGTCTATGTCTGTATATCTGTTCCTTCTCTCTCTCTCTCTCTCTCTGTCTGTCTGTCTGTCTGTCTGTATGTATTTCCAGTTTTTGTCTCTGTCTGTCTATCTGTTTATCTGTTCATCTCTTCCTCTCTCTCTGTCTGTCTATCTGTTCATCTCTTTCTCTCTCTCTGTCTATCTGTTCATCTCTCTCTATCTGTCTGTCTGCTCTTCTCTGTGTCTGTCTGTCTGTCCAGCTTTTCTGTCTGTCTCTCTGTCTGTTCCTTCTCTGTCTGTCTGTCTATCTGTTCATCTCTTCCTCTCTCTGTCTGTCTGTCTGTCTGTCTGTCTGTCTGTATTTGCATTTTTTGTCTCTGTCTGTCTATCTGTTTATCTGTTCCTTCTCTCTCTGTCTCTCTGTCTGTCTGTTCATCTCTTTCTTTCTGTCTGTCTGTCTGTCTCTATTCCTTTCTATCTATTCCTCTCTGTCTGTCTGTCTGTCTGTCTATTCCTCTCTGTCTGTCTATCTATTCCTCTGTCTTTCTGTCTATCTATTCCTTTCTGTCTGTCTGTCTGTCTATCTATTCCTCTCTATCTGTCTATCTATCTATTCCTATCTGTCTGTCTGTCTGTCTGTCTATCTATTCCTCTGTCTTTCTGTCTATTCCTCTCTGTCTGTCTGTCTGTCTGTCTACGTGTTTGTTTGCTTGTTTGCTGGAGAAATTTTAATCATCTCTCTACACCACAAAACCGGAACCTACACACATACACACACACATACATACATACATACATACACACAAACATACATACATACATACACACAAACATACATACATACATACATACATTACACACCTACGCAAATACATACATACACACACACATACATACATACATTACACACCTACGCAAATACATACACATATAATACATAAAAACATGCAAATATACACACAAACATACGTATATACATACACACACACACACACTAACTAACTAACTAATTAAGAAAATGGAACACACACAAACACACACACACTTAGCAACTAATTAAGATAATAGAACACACACACACACACACACACACACACCTGACCAAACCCCAACTCACGCACGACTTTCAAAATAACCCTAATAAAACTTTCTGTGTAAAATGAGGCTGTTTACACTGGCCACTCTCTCTCTCCTTCACTCTCTCTCTCTCTCTCTCTCTCTCTCTGCGTATATATTTAATCTTTATCTATTTGTCTAGCTACAGTCTACATCTATATTCTCCTATAACCAATTTAACCTCAAACAATATATATATATATATATATATATATATATATTTTTTAAATGTTATATATATATATATATATATATATATAACATTTAAAAAAAAAATTATAAAAAATAATATATAATTTTTTTTTATATAAAAAAAATTTTGTATAAATTTTTTTTATATAATTTTTTTTATAAACATTTTTTTTATAAAAAAAAATTTATAAATTTTTTTTTATAAACATTTTTTTATAAACATTATTTTTTATAAAAAAAAATTATAAACATTTTTTTTTATAATTTTTTTTTTTTTATAAAAATTATTTTTTATAAGGTTCGAACAACTGTGCGAATCGTCAAAGCTTGGCTAGCTGCGATTCATCGTGCCAAGGGATCAGGACACAATTTCTGACCGCGAGTGTACTTAAATAGGAAGCAAGGAAACAGTGACTGTAGGAAGTACACTCGCGCACCACAGTCTCTAGCCCACCCGAGTTTGGGCCGGAGATATGGCTCAGATCCTTTCTGGACGACAGCCCACTCAAACGATTAAGATGCCATACAAGCACGAACATACGTTTCGAACCGATACAATCTTGACTCACTGTTTGACATGTATAATTAACAGTTTTTTAAGGCTACGCAGTCATATTTTGGCTGTGTGAATGACATTTATGTATATAATTATTGCAATATACTATCCCCATAATTTATAATGAACTAGCACACGAAAGAATATTGCCAGAGGATTCATGAAATCACTAACTAAACAACACACTTCAAATCAGCAAGTGAACTCAGAGGTTTATTCAGCGCACGCGAGCGTGTGTCTATATTGAGAGAGAGAGAGAGAGAGAGAGAGAATCATCAGACAATATCTGTTCACCTATGTGACCGTCTAAGCACAGTGGCTAAAAATAATGATGGTTCCACCGAAACATAGTCACCAATAATGTAATGATGACCAAACACAATTTAAAACATATACAGTATAGAGCTATAACAAACAACAATTTCCTACACATTAATCAACTGACATTTTATACGTTCTCAGTATTAACTTACAATAATTCCATCTTTTCATACGGAGAGGACACACACTGCTGGTGTTTCGGGATCACACACGCAATATTCTTCATGTTCATTTTCATGTTAATCTCACCTTACTTTTGTTAATGTTAATCAGACAAAGCATGGATACATAGGGGACTGTAATTACTGCATATAGATATAAATATTTTATCTAATGTGAAGTAATAAATTTTATCTGAAAAGCAACGCCTTTTTTATCAGATCACACACGGCAGAATGACTGAAAGAATGAAGAATGAGTTTGAGGAAAACACTGACCTTCAGGGCCAGTCACTATCATCAAAATGAACTTTCACAAAAAAAAAAAAAAAAAAATCGTTCTAGATAATTATACAAAATACATAAGATTAATCACGTTAAGGAAACAATTTCTGAGGAAGAATTTTGATGTTACAGTAGGCTACACACACACACACACACACACTCTGAATACCTGTGTGTTCATTGGGTGGTATGGAAGTGCTTCGTTTTAATTGTAAGTCTTGAAAGCTTATTAGTATATTCTTTTGTGTCCTTCTTTCATGCAAATATTTGAGGAATTAAAATGCAGTAAAGAAATATATTGATTTTTGCAGCCCAAATACTATTGTATAGTATAACCACAGAAAGAGTTGTATATAAGGTTTACATGACACAGTGAGTCAGAGCCCTTTTCAATTTTTCGAAGCATTTCTGTTGGTACGGGTCTGACCTTGTGATAGTTTCAGTGGGCTGTAGTCCAGAAAGGATCCGAACCATATCGACGCCCCAAACTCAGGTGGGCTAGAGATTGTGGTGCGCGAGTGTACACTCGATCAAAAAAGTATCGCGCATTTCCCTCGTGAAACATTCTGACACCTAAGACGATGGCTACTGAAAACGAGCTTGTTTATCATGAGCTGTAGTGATCATTTACAGAACCATCGGACCCCACCTGCGCCACACTTTTTTGATCCAGTTGTACAGTCGGCGGCAGATGTCCTGTCGCCTCACCTGCTTCACCAAGACAAGCAGTGTTCATGGACTCGAGAAATACGCACGTTTTCTACACTTAATAATCTCGAATCTATGAACATCGCGTGCCTCGGTGAAGCAAGTGAGGCGACAGGACTTTTGCCGCCGACTGTACATACATAAGGAAGAAAATGAAAACAGAAACATGAAATAAGTTACATGGGTGAAGACAGAAAGAACAGTGTTGTGTTGTATGTATGTACACTCGCGGTCAGAAATTGTGTCTTGATCCTTTGGGACGATGAATCGCAACTAGCCAAGCTTTGATGATTCGAACAAATGTGTGTTGTATGGAGACGCACAGTTATTCAAACCTTATATACAAAAAATTTGTATATAAAAAAAAATTTTATATAAAAAAAATTGTTATATAAAAAAAAAATTTATATAAAAAAATTTTTATATAAAAAAAAAATTTATATAAAAAAAAATTTTATATAAAAAAAATTTTATATAAAAAATTTTTTTATATAAAAAATTTTTTTATATAAATTTTTTTTTATATAAATAATTTTTTTATATAAAAAAAAAATTTATATAAAATTTTTTTTTATATAAAAAAAAAATTTATATAAAAAAAATTTTTATATAAAAAAAATTTTTATATAACAATTTTTTTTATATAAAAATTTTTTCTATATAAAATTTTTTTTTATATAAAAATTTTTTTTATATAAAAAATTTTTTTATATAAAAATTTTTTTTATATAAAATTTTTTTTTATATAAAATTTTTTTTTATATAAAAAAAATTTTATATAAATTTTTTTTTTATATAAAATTTTTTTTATATAAAATATTTTTTTATATAAAAATTTTTTTTATATAAAAATTTTTTTTATATAAAAATTTTTTTATATAAAAAAAATTTTATAAAAATTTTTTTTATATAAAAAAAAATTTATATAAAAAAAATTTTATATAAAAAAAAAATTTATATAAAAAAAATTTGTATATAAAAAAAAATTAAATAAAATTTTTTTTATATAAACAAAATTTTTATATAAAAAAAAAATTTATATAAAAAAAATTTTATATAAAAATTTTTTTTATATAAACAAATTTTTTATATAAAACAAAATTTTATATAAAAAAAAATTTTATATAAAATTTTTTTTTATATAAAAAACAATTTCATATAAAAAATAGTTTTATATAAAAAAAAATTTATATAATTTTTTTTTTTATAGTAACAATAATACTTAACCGAATTAATGCCAGTCTGATACATTTAGTCCAGTTACAGAAGGGAGAGAAATGGGCCTCACACAGAACAATTAAATTTGAGAAATGCTGGAAGAATGACATTGAGCACCGGCTTTTCTCGCTATATATACTCTTTGAGAAACCTACGTCAAAACCACAACACTCAAGGATTGGCTATCTTGTAAACTTGTAATGATCTTTGATTGGTACAGACGGCCCAATATGTTAAAGAGGGAATCTGGACCTTCATAACACACTGTACACTCAAAAACCGACCACGTCTTGGTCTCTCCTCGCATCCTTTTCGGGGTCGAACCAGGCAACGAGCAGTTGTGGTGTGATGTAGGTCTTCCAGTCCAGTAACATATAAAAAAAATAAATTATATAAAAAAAATTATTTATATAATAAATTTTTTTTATATAAACAAAATTTTTGTCCTGATCCCTTGGCACGATGAATTGCAACCAGCCAAGCTTTGATGATTGGAACAAATGTGTGTTGTAGGGAGACGCACAGTTATTGTTCAAAGCTATAGGCTGTTTGCGATTCATCTTGCCAGGGGATCGGGACACAATTTCTGACCGCGAGTGTACATAATGTAGTATTATTATTTTATTTAACATTCATTTACTCTAGGATAAGCTTCATATCTCAGTATAAAACTTTTTTTTTCTTTTTTTTTTTTGTTATGTTTGCATTTGTACATATTAATGGGGTAATTCTTTTTTGGTACTTTGAAGTGCCTTGATTCCTCCAAAGTATGCTAGGAAACAGGACCAGAATAGCAAAAGTTATGGTGTTCTGTTGCTTGAAATAGTTTGGAGGATTCAGTTGCTCCAGAATTACCAATACAAAACTTCCCCCTTAATTAACCCTTTCATTAGTTTTCGTTCATTCGTACTTAAGTTAAAGGTAAAACAGACTGCAGTTTCGTTTATTCCTGCCATAGGCTACTTACTCATACTACTTCTCCTCTCTGACAACTCATAATATACTCACTGTTATCTATCTTTGGAGCAAAAAAAATGTTAATATGTCTAGGAGGCTCTGGTGTAGGTCGTGGGTGTCTGTATACATTGGTTGACCTCGTGATCTGAAGTACCTACACACAAACACTGGTTTCTCCTATCTATCAACTCTATTTATCTATCAGCTACTGTCAACTCTATTTATCTATCAAACACTGTCAACTCTATTATTATTAACACACACACACACACACACACACACACACACACACACACACACACAGAGAGAGAGAGAGAGAGAGAGAGAGAGAGAGAGAGAGAGAGAGAGAGAGAGAGAGAAAGAGGACGAGTTTTGAGAAGGGACAAGATGGGATAATTCTTAGAGAGAGAGAGAGAGAGAGAGAGAGAGAACAAACTATCTAAGAATTATTCCATCTTATCCCTTTTCAGAACTCGTCCTCTCTCTCTCTCTCTCTCTCTCTCTCTCTCTCTCTCTCTCTCTCTCTCTCTCTCTCTCTCTGTTGATAATAATACAAATGAAATTAATAATAATACTACAATTAATAGTAATAATAATAAAAATAAAAATAATAATAATAATAATAATAATAATAAAAATAAAAATAATAAGAATTAAGGAAGAAGAAAGAATGAAGGAAAAAGAATGAAGGAAGAAGAAAGAAGGAAGGAAGAAAAATGAAGGAAGAAAGAATGAATGAAGGAAGTAAACTGAAGGATGAAGGAAGGATTAGGGAAAAAGAAATGAAGGATGAAGAATAATGAAGGAAGAAGATAGTAAGAAGAATGAAGGAAGAAGAAAGAAGAAAGAATGAAGGAAGGAAGAAAATGAAGAAAGAAGATAGTAAAAAGAATGAAGGAAGAAGAAAGAAGAAAGAATGAAGGAAGAAAAATGAAGGAAGAAGTAAAAAATGAAGGTTGAAAGAAAAAGAAAGGTAAATTTACAGAAGAACTGGGTTCACTATACTGTATATTTTAGTATCATTACCCACTATTTTGGACCATTCTAAGACACTTTTTATCTATGGTGTTTCTCTCGGAGATGCCCCGTTTTCGAGATATGTCCCGTTTTACAAACATAATTTGGAAATTAGTCTGACCTTACCTGACCTGACCTAACCTAACCTAGACCACAGCAGACTACCGGGACCTAACCTGGGCAAACTACCGGGACCTAACCTGGGTAAACTACCGGGATATAACCAGTGTAAACTATCATAAAGTGACTGGGGCAAATTTCCGGGACCTAGCCGGATGTGGTAACACTGCGCGATCCTAGCCAAAAACCCAGTTATTCTGTAATAATACCAAAAGAAAAAATGAAGGTTGCAAGAAAAAGAAAAAATGAAGGTTGAAAGAAAAAGATAAAATGAAGGAAGAAAAATTTAAGAGATCCAATTAAATAATGTTTCCTTTAGAGTTTCCCCTTAAAAATGATATGACAATTGATATTAGAGAAAATGTAACTTTAGGTCACAATAATAAGGGTAACTATCTTGTAACATATCTTTAGTGGTAACGTTCCCTAGTGTTGGTTGGTTGGGGCTTGTACTAATGTCAAATAAAGAACTTAAACAAACACAAAAGGCATATAAAAAAAACTTAAACGTTGCCCAGAGTGTTGGTTAGTTGGGGCTTGTACTAATGGCAAATAAAGAACTTAATTAAACGTTGCCCAGAGTCTTGGTTAGTTGGGGCTTGTACTAATGGCAAATAAAGAACTTAATTAAACATTGCCCAGAGTGTTGGTTGGTTGGGGCTTGTACTAATGGCAAATAAAGAACTTAATTAAACATTGCCCAGAGTGTTGGTTAGTTGGGGCTTGTACTAATGGCAAATAAAGAACTTAATTAAACATTGCCCAGAGTGTTGGTTAGTTGGGGCTTGTACTAATGGCAAATAAAGAACTTAATTAAACGTTGCCCAGAGTGTTGGTTGGTTGGGGCTTGTACTAATGGCAAATAAAGAACTTAATTAAACGTTGCCCAGAGTCTTGGTTAGTTGGGGCCTGTACTAATGGCAAATAAAGAACTTAATTAAACGTTGCCCAGAGTGTTGGTTAGTTGGGGCTTGTACTAATGGCAAATAAAGAACTTAATTAAACATTGCCCAGAGTCTTGGTTAGTTGGGGCTTGTACTAATGGCAAATAAAGAACTTAATTAAACGTTGCCCAGAGTGTTGGTTAGTTGGGGCTTGTACTAATGGCAAATAAAGAACTTAAAACAAACACAAAACATGATAACTCAATAACAAAACAGGGGTATTATAGTATGGAGTGTTGGTGGTAAATGTGGAGTAACTCATTCCTCCATATTCTTTCAAGCAACACACCACCATTATATAATATTATATATATATTTTTTAACACTGAAGCTCATTAAGGTAGTAATTCGCTTTTACGGTACGATACGGAATACGGTACTGTACGTATGGTATTTGATAAAAAAAACAAAAAAAGTACAGTACGGAATTACGGTACGAAATTTTCCTCAGAGAACGATACGGTACGATTTAGGTACGGAAAAATGGCTTAAATTTCCTTACCGTACCATTCCACAGGTTAAAAAATATTATGACCCGTTATGTGTATCTATATTTATTTTATATTTTATTTTATTTTTATGGTTTTCAGTATTATCACTTTGAGGGTTGACTTTAGTGGTTGAGTGAGGGTAGTTTGGTGAGTGAAATGACAGTAATCACTACTAACCAGTACCGGCCCAACAGACGGTAACTAACATCATGTAAAGTCACACCAACAACTAACTATAATGGGGGGAGGGGGGGGAAGGAAGAGGGGACTGGGAAGGATGATGGGATAGGAGGGGTAGAAGGGAGTAGTATGAGAAAGGAAAGAAGGGATGATGTCGAGGGAGATGGGGGTGGTGAGAGGGAGGGAAAAAAAAAGGAAAGGGAGGGGAAAGAAGGTAAAGGGGGATAATGAGCTTGAGGAACTTCAACAACAACAACAACTAACTATAATTGTACAGTTTTGAGTGGTGTGGACACGTGGTTGGTTGGTTGGTGTGTGATTGTTGGATATTCGGGACAAATGACAACTGTGGTTCATGAGTCACACACAGCTTCTCATTTCATAATATTACTATCAACTTAAAATTTAAAACATAGCCTACACATCCGACACAGATATCAACCTATACATTTTGAAGAATCAGGATGTACAGTCGGCTTCAAATATTGCCACGAAACACACACACACACACACACACACACACACACACACACACACACACACACACACACACACCTATATGGAAGGAGCTTGTTTGTTTCATGGCATAGTCAGGAGGATTCAGAAGCCTCCAATTCTCATACACGATCACAGGGTCCTTAATCCATGACTGCTTTTAACTCTGTTTAATGATGCAAAATTTACAAAATATGAATATCAATCCTCAGCTTGTATTATGGATTAATATTAGGATTATTAATTATTTTTCTCGGCACATGCAGACCACAATATGTAATGAGTTGTGAGGCCCATGATGTGTTTACAAAGACTGGTGGTGTACCCTCGCAATCCAATATATGTATCCAGGCTTGCTTCGAATAGCCTGATCGAGTATTAAGCGAGTTCAAGCAATAATATGTAACAGGATAAACGTTGTAATTGGTTCACTAGTATGTCAAATGATTCGAAACTTTAACAAGACCTGGATACAAATTTTGGATTGCGAGTGTACAGTACATGCATTTACACATACGAGTGGAGGATCTTGTTTTGTAGTATACTGTAGGAGAATGTGCATGTAGCAATTAAATTTCTGACCCCTTAAGGTGGCAATTCTTTATGGGTACATTGAAGTGCCTTAATCCCTTCAAAGTATGCTAGGAAACAGGACTAGAAGAACAAAAATAATGGTGTTCTGTTGCTTGGAATAGTTTGGAGGATTCAGTTGCTCCAGAATTACCAACACAAAACTTCCCCCTTAATATAAAATAAGTGAAATAAAAATACCTATATTGATAGTTTGGAGCTGAGAAAATAAATACTAAGACCACCATCTGTTGTAATCAATGCTCTGTAAAGTACTGTACACACAAACGGGGAGGAATTTTACACACACACACACACATACACACGGGGAGAAATTTTAAACACACACACACACACACATTCACACACACTGCTGGACAACACCTGTAACTGGCAACTATCAGCATCTGGTGGGCGGGTGAGTGAGTGTGTGAGTGAGTGGGTTGGGTGAGCCTCTCATTTGTTATTCCACTGTTGTTTTTTATAATGGCTTTTCTTCTGCTTTACATTCTTGTATGAAACAGATTTTTGGGATAAACTTTTGTTGTTGTTGTTGTAGACACATTGCTTCACCACCGTTACACAACAGGTGGTGGCATTTATACATTTCTTTATAAAACACCAAACTGTCTCTCTCTCTCTCTCTCTCTCTCTCTCTCTCTCTCTCTCTCTCTCTCTCTCTCTCTCTCTCTCTCTCTCTCTCTCTCTCTCTCTCTCTCTCTCTCTCACTGGTATGTCACTGGTATGTCACATGATTCACAACTTTAACGGGGCCTTTGATTGATTGATTGATTGAAATTAGGTGCCCCAACAGCGAGGTCATTTGGCGTCCAAGGAAGAAGGTGATTGAGAGGCGGGGCAGTAAGCACGAAAGGTAACAAATTAAAATAATAAAGGGACAGTTGAAGAAGTGACAACCCCATTTAGTTCCCCTTTTACGACAAGCAGGGATATATTGGGGAGGTATTCGTAGTCCCCCTAAACCTAAACCTAATCTAACCTAACCTAACCTAACCTAACCTAACCTACCCTACCCCAGTTAGTGCCTTTAGTTGAGTTTAGGATAGAATGAGACGTTGTGTATGTGAGGATAGAATGAGACGTTGTGTATGTGTGCAAAGACGAGGGCTGTACACTCGTGATACGTAATCCCTGACCAGAGACGAACGGCAAGCACCACACACACATAACCCTGCATTCGAACTCAGCCTCTATAGGTGTACTGACTGGGTGGGGAAATGAGCAATACCAAGCGATTCGAAGCTTTCTGCTCCTCCTCACACTCTGATCAGAAATTATGTATCACGAGTGTACTATCCTTGACAAAAGTCGTGTTGTTAAATTTGGTGTAAACATATGGTAAAGAGCTAACCATACTGGACATGAACGTTATTGTGGTGGGGTTTTCATTATGTTTCACAAGTTATATCAAATCATCGGACAAGACAACGACACCACTTTTGTCTTTGATAGTACTATTCTATGGTTGATAAAGAGTCAGTTTGAAGTGTGTCTGTTTCGTGTGTCAGCAACTGTACTTCTGGCTACCTCATCCCCGTCTTTTATTTTTAATTTTTTTATATAATTCACCAGCTGACAGTTTCCTTCCAATTAGACTGGGAAGGAAGTGAACAAACAGGAAGTGAGTATCGTTGTGTACAGTTGTTTAAAAAAAAGTAAGTGTCTCATCTCGTAAGGAGTGGGAGGGAGGATGGGGAGGGGGAGGAGGAGGGGACTAGGATGGAGGATGGGGGTGGAAAGGAGTATAGGGGATTGGGAAGGATGATGGGGTGAGGAGGTGAATGGGAGGAAGGATGGGGGTGGGAAGGAGGTGAGTAGGAAGGATGATGGGGTGAGGAGGGGACTGGGATGGAGGATGGGGGTGGGAAGGATTATGGGAAATGGGGGGGGTAGAAGGGGGTAGTATGAGAAAGGAGAGGAGGGATGATGTCGAGGGTAGATGAGAGTGGGGGTGGTGAGAGGATAAGGGTGGTGAGGGGAGGGAGGGGAAAGAAGGAAAAGGGGGATAATGAGTGAGGGGAAGGAAGGAAAGGGGAAATAATGAGGGAGGAGCAAATGGAACTATAGTGAATGAAGATAGGGAGGAAGGAGTGATGAGGGAAGGAAGGAGAGGGGGAATGGAAGGAAGAAGCAAAGAGGTCTATAAGAGGATAACTATTCTTCTTTCATCTTCACACATCAATCAATCAACCTCAACCAGTAGTCAATTCTCCACCACGACAAGAACCACACACACACACACACACACACACTCACACAGTTACATGTACTATTACCCTAACAGCTAAGCCTCAATGGATTCTTACTATATCAAAGCGGACCTGAGACAGTACACACACACACACACACACACACACACACACACACACACACACACACAGTTACATGTACTATTACCCTAACAGCTAAGCCTCAATGGATTCTTACTATATCAAAGCGGGCCTGAGACAGTACACACACACACACACACACACACACACACACACACAAACACACACACACACACACACACACACACACACACACACACACACACACACACAACACAGTTACGTATAATTATAATCACCCTTAGCTCTGAGCCACGATGGATGCAATTCTTACTATCAATGTGAACTTGAGACACTAAACAAACACACACAGACACACACAGTTACGTAGATAATCACCCTTAGCTCCGAGTCACGTTGGGTGCTTGTTACTCTTAATGACACACACACACACACACAGACACACACACACACAGTTAGGTATATTATCATCAACACATGGCATGGCTCGCTACGGTATAATATGAAGTAGTCACATCAAAAAGTCCCCATCCATCGAGTTCACAGTTTAGAGAATGTTTATACTCAAAAATTTAATTGGGTGGTTTGGGAACGGAGGAGCGAAAAAGTAAATTTGTTGGTCACGGATTAATTTTACTTGTTTTTACAGTCAATAATTGGAAATATAGATACAGATTTTAGGTTTGTTACTAATTTTATCAGCAGCATAATTATTTTGTGTGTGTGTGTGTGAGAGAGAGAGAGAGAGAGAGAGAGAGAGAGAGAGAGAGAGAGAGGAAGGTAGGTAAGGTGAGTATGCCACGTAACAGGACACAGAAACAACAGCTGTGGGTCCCTTCACTAACGGTGGCACACACACACACACACACACACACACCAGGTTTTTCCTTCCTTACACACACACACACACACAGACACGCACATGCATACACACAAGGTCCATCCCTACACACACACGCACACATACAAGGTCCTTTCTTACACACACACACACACAAACACCAATCACCAGGTCACTAATACACACACACACACACACACACACATACACACAAGGTACAGCCACAATCAAATATCCACCGACACTTACCTTCCATCGTAGTAAATATCTTGGTAATAAAGAACAACACGTGTATGATTTTGCACCACCTCATAATAATAATAATAATTGAGGGGGTTGAGTTGACATAAGGTGTTGTTGTATGATTATATTTTGATATGATACTGATTTATTTGCACGATAGAAGGAAGGTGTCGGTGGTTATTTGATTGTGGCTGTACTTCCTTATACACATGCACACACACACACACACACGGTCCGTTATCAGGGCTCCATATCTCCCCTGCAACAGCTGACTTGTGGGGTTCCGCAAGGAACTAAATCTGGACCACTATGCTTCCTCATGCTGATTAATGATGCCCTCACCGACACCCAGCATCGATGGAAATACGTGGATGACTGCACGGTTGGCATCCCAGTCAACACCAGGACACCAGACTATAATCCACTGCAAGCCACCCTTGACAGGCTGCAGACGTGGACAGAGCACAACAACGTCTCCATCAACCACACCAAGACCGTGGTGATGCACGTCTGTACCTCATCTGCAGCTGTACCGCCCCCCAGCTCACAATTGGCCCTCATCCACTCCAAGTCATCCACTCCTTCAAGCTTCTCGGCATCACTGTGGATGACCTATTATCATGGAAGCAACATGTCGCAAGGATGGTCAAGGTAGCCTCATACAAGCTGTACATGCTGCGCAGACTCAGGTCTCTGGGGACTCCAGCAGGGGATTTGAAGGCAGTTTACACCTCTTTCATATTACCCTCACTGCTGTACGCCTCCCCAGCGTGGTCTTCATCTCTGAACAAAACGCAACAACAACAGCTTGAGAAAGTTCAGAAGAGGGCATGCAGAGTCATACTGGGCCCTGCCTACACCAGCTACAATAATGCCCTCACCACCCTGAGTCTGCTCAGGCTGACAGCCATGTATGAGCAAGCCCTTAGCAAGTTCGGGGAAGGCTTGCTACGTAACCCACGCCACCGTCACCTCCTACCACCTGACGCCCCCCCACCAGCCAGGGCTACCCGACACCAAAACAAACTGGTG
>JAWQEG010005105.1:0-15000 GCA_033782935.1 Petrolisthes cinctipes
CTGAGAAAAGTAAATGAAGAATCAGTGATTACAAGTATCTATTTTATTAAGGTATGTAATTTATATATGACATAATTCAGGATATTATTATATTATAATATATATATGAATTCAAATTTCACTAAATAAAATGTGATGGAAATAAATATTTGAGTTTACTAATTAACCAATAAACAAACAATAGTCACGACAGCTGACTCTGACCTTAAAATTATCGTACTCTGGTGACACTTCAAATGTAAAGTACGGTACATTGTTGTGTTGCCAAGGTACCATGATTAAAGGGTCAAAGTTGACTGCTGTAGACCAGGATTAGAAGAGATTTATTCACAAGAAATATATGTATTCAAATATATGCTGAGGAGATGAGGCTGCAAGCTGAGTAGATGGCTTGTGCACTCGAATACACTGCAGATGGTTTGTACACAGGAAGATCCACCTTGCTCAATGAAAATGGCTCGAGAATGCTGCAGTCATCTGTCTCTTCCAGGGAACCATCAACTCTACCTGTTAATGCATTAAGCTACATAAGTATCCAGCTTCTTCCAGCCGAACCAGAAATTGGCACAGTCTGGCCCTGCTTGTGAATTATGTTTGGGCAGTGCAGTAAATATAAGAATGAAATTTCTAGAGATTATACAGTATTCCAAATACACAGAACTGACCAATACAGGACCCATCAATTTTTCACAGTATGATTTGATGTATGTGGTGACACATGTAATAAAGTCTATGTTATGCTTTAATGTAATACAACTATTAAAATTTGTATCCTTACTACAGTCTTTACTATTCTGTTGAGGGTCATCTTCATCATCTTCCAGGAACCGAGACAAGCACGAGTTCTCAAAAATTTTGTGTGGTAAGAGCAGAAAACCTGGGATGATATCCTGGACAATTTTCTACAACTCATCAAACTTGGCTGGTGTTGGAGGAGGTCCACCGTCAGTTTGGTTAATTTTCTTGACATTCTGCATGATATTTTTTCATTCTGTGAGAGAGAAGATAACCCAATTAGAGAAATGACAAGAATTTAGGAGTAAAACTATGGAATCACACATCCATCCATTTGTGTTAATTTTGGGAAGGAATCATCATGGAATGTTTTTTTTTTTTTTTTAAGAACTACTTGTAGAAATTTATGTATTATAATCCTTCTCCTACTACTACAATCTTGTGGTAGAGCCTGGGAAATGATGGGTTTTGGGTGTGGGAAAATACACAAATTATGAATAAACTGATCTTACCTAATCTGGGCCTAACCTTGGCATTCTTCGGTACGGACCAAATGATATCTGCTGATCAAGAGATACATTTATGTCCCATTTCATTGCTTAAGTGAGCAAGACCAACCACTAAAACCTTCATGATAATATAGTGCACAATGTAAAGTATAAGTTTGCCTATTTTCATTTAAATACATCGAGGTGGCATGATTTCTGAGATTATCCTATAAATTTATTAAATCTATATCAGCAAATAAGATCATGCATGAAAAATTATAAATTTTGAAACATATTCATGCATTGTTAATTAGAAATGCCATTTGGGCCACTTGTGAAAACTCCATCTGAGGCCTAATATGTGCCAGCTATGAAAAATATCACACGTATCTAACATCTCTTGCAAAAATAGCATAGGTACATTATCAAAAAATAAAATAAAAAGATATTTCTACATAATAACTTTTACAACCAACAAAACAAGCAGAGGTTGGTGCAATATTCCCCTAGGCTGCATGAATTAACTTACAATTACAATTGGGACAAAGTATGGGGTTACATTTGGTACCAGTAGGCCAGTGTGTGTGTTAACTCACCTGGTTGGTTACCTCACACCATCATTTATCTTAAGGCAAGGGCAATTGTATAGGATAACATACTTTGGTATAAAAGTAACACAACAATTATATAACTGTGATCTTATGATAAATTAGACTTACTTTCTTCGAATCCATTCCCAGGATCGTTTCAGCTGCTTGTCTGTCTTCCTTTCACACATGAAGAAGTGGATGTTGTATTGTTTCTCCACTTCCTTCCATTCTTTCTTCCACTGAGGAATAGCATTATACTCTCCTTTCTTTGAATTTATTATAGGATGCTGTTTAATCAAGGTCGCTAGGAACAACTTCTGCTCCAAGTTCAGTGGTGTACCTCTGGTTGCCATGGTGATGAAGGTGGGTTGTTTACATTTGGTCTGTAAGTATTACCAACCACCGCAGGCCGCCCGAGCAATGTTGCCAACCCTCACCAGTCCACGCGCGTGCTGGGATACGAGGCTCGGAGGGCTCTCGGACTGACTGAGAAATCGAATACCCACTCTCGGGCGCTGGCGTCCGAGGCTCGGGCTCGGGCGCCCGAGCGCGCCGTCCGAGGGACTGAGAAAACGGCTGTAAGAACGCGGAAGAGAGAGAGAGAGAGAGAGAGAGAGAGAGAGAGAGAGAGAGAGAGAGAGAAATATATATAATGGGTAGAGAGAGAGAGAGAGAGAGAGAGAGAGAGAGAGAGAGAGAGAGAGAAATAATTAATGAAGAGAGGGAGTGAGAGAATAATAATAACTGCCATTAAATATTTAAGGGGGTAGTAAGAAAAATATTATAATTGTGTTTTAAAATACGGGACATTAATTACGAGCTTGACTCAATCCTGTTAAGATATAAATAGGTAAGAACAAACACACACACACACACAGATACAAACACATAGACACACACAAACACACACACAGATACAAACACATAGACACACACACAGATACACACACACACACAGATACAAACACATAGACACACACACACACAGACACACACACACACACAGACACACACACACACACAGACACACACACACACACAGACACACACACACACACAGACACACACACACACACAGACACACACACACACAAATAGGTAAGAACAATTAAATAGGTAAGAACAAATAGGTAAGAACAAATTAATAGGTAAGAACAAATAGGTAAGAACAAATTAATAGGTAAGAACAAATAGGTAAGAACAAATAGGCAAGAACAAATAGGTAAGAACAAATGGGTAAGAACAAATTAATAGGTAAGAACAAATAGGTAAGAACAAATAGGTAAGAACAAATAGGTAAGAACAAATTAGTAGGTAAGAACAAATAGGTAAGAACAAATAGGTAAGAACAAATAGGTAAGAACAAATTATTAGGTAAGAACAAATAGGTAAGAACAAATATCTAAGAACAAATTGGTAAGAACAAATGGGTAAGAACAAACTAATAGGTAAGAACAAATAGGTAAGAACAAATAGGTAAGAACAAATAGCTAAGAACAAACGGGTAAGAACAAATAGGTAAGAACAAATAGGTAAGAACAAATAGGTAAGAACAAATAGGTAAGAACAAATAGCTAAGAACAAACGGGTAAGAACAAATAGGTAAGAACAAATAGGTAAGAACAAATAGGTAAGAACAAATAGGTAAGAACAAATAGGTAAGAACAAATTGGTAAGAACAAATAGGTAAGAACAAATAGGTAAGAACAAATAGGTAAGAACAAATAGGTAAGAACAAATAGGTAAGAACAAATAGGTAAGAACAATTGAATAGGTAAGAACAAATAGGTAAGAACAAATAGGTAAGAACAAATAGGAAAGAACAATTAAATAGGTAAGAACAAATTGGTAAGAACAAATAGGTAAGAACAAATAGGTAAGAACAATTAAATAGGTAAGAACAAATTGGTAAGAACAAATAGGTAAGAACAAATAGGTAAGAACAAATAGCTAAGAACAATTATATATTTATTTTATTTAATCAATTAATTATTTATGGTTTGTAAACAATATAATTATCTCTCAAACTTTATATATTTTTTCCCCAATTAACTAAAATTCCATAAAAATAGAGAGAATATTTTGTGATTGGCAACACTGGGGATGATGACTTTATATATATTTTTTTTCAACGGGTCTTATAACAATAGTTTTATTTTTGTTATTTATTTTTTGGGTGTTGACAAGATCTCTATATATTTTTTTTCTTTATTTTCCAACATGTGTAAATATATATTGTTATATTTTCAAAACCTTTTTCTTGAAATAATAATGGGACTGTTGAATGAGAGATAACATTTTTAATTAAAGGCCCATTTTTTAATAAACCTTAATTAATTTGTTTATTCTCTTTAATTAACACATGTTTACTATTTTAAAACCTTTTTTATTTTCCTATATTTCCGTGTCTATATTATTATAAATTTTCTTGTCATATTCAACAGTGCCGTACAAAACATTATAATAATATTTTTAGGCCTCTTGGCAAATGTAACCTGTAGTAAAATAATTGATTAAAATACTATAATAATATTTTTAGGCCCCTTGGCAAATATAACCTGTAGGAAATAATTGGTTAAAACATTATAATAATATTTTTAGGCCTCTTGGCAAATGTAACCTGTAGGAAATAATTAATTAATAATATGTTTAGGCCTCTTGGCAAATGTAACCTGTAGGAAATAATTGATTAATAAAATGTTTAGGCCCCTTGGCAAATGTAACCTGTAGGAAATAATTGATTAATAATATGTTTATGCCTCTTGGCAAATGTAACCTGTTGGAAATAATTGATTAATAATATGTTTATGCCTCTTGGCAAATGTAACCTGTAGGAAATAATTAATTAATAATATTATGTTTAGGCCTCTTGGCAAATGTAACCTGTTGGAAATAATTGATTAATAATATGTTTAGGCCCCTTGGCAAATGTAACCTGTAGGAAATAATTGATTAATAATATTTTTAGGCCTCTTGGCAAATATAACCTGTAGGAAATAATTGGTTAAGCAGATATTCCTTCATCAGTAAAACACCGGTACAAAATAAACTACAAATAATAATTATCTAAACAAAGAAGAAGGTTAAAAATATGCATTGTCTAAAAAAACATTAAATTTTATAAAGTTATTAATTATAAACACACGAATAAATAAAAATACAATTTGAGATTAAAGGCTTATTTAGATAATTGTAAGAAATAATTATATATATTATATTTGATTTAAGAACATTAATTTATCATGTTAAAGGTTATCATATTAATAACATTTAATTTAATAATTTATAATAACCTGCTGGGGATATAAATTGGTTTTACGCATCCATATATAAAAATCCCTGGTGGTGCTTCTACTGCTATTCAATCACGTAACATTATGCCAAAACTAAATATATGATAATATTTTATGATTAATTACGAATGATTGTACTTGGAATACTTAATAACGATACTTTAGTAATATTTAATACCTAAATATAATTAACTTTGGTAATGTAATATAGGTAAAATTGTAAATAGTATAGTGTATGTAATGTAGACGTGGCAACAGTGTTGAGTTGACGCATGCGCACATTGAGTTTTGGGCCAGACCATGGCTTCAGAATCCAAGATGGAGGAGTGTATTCCATCCCCCGGTACCCCAGACTCAAGAAAGAGGCCCTTAGACATCGACTCCGACGATGCAATGTCCAAGAGATCACACTATATCCCGGGTGAGTCCTATATGTACGTTAATTAGACGCCATTTTGACGCTACAGACGCTAAATAACGTAATAAATAAGGAAGAATACGCAACTCCATCCATACATGCGCACTCGGTAAACCCAAGCTACCGTGTTTATTTTTATATTTATTAAAAAAAAAACGGTATTTATGGCCGTATTTAAACCCACACGGGATTACACATTATGGATTAATACACGGTGCATCACATGGGAATAAAATAATGGAGTGAATGTGTGTGTATGTGTGTGTAATTGTGTGTAAATGTATGTGTGTGTGTGTGTTGAGTTCAATAGTAGGTGACGCGCATTGGCCGGGTTGGGGGGTTGGGGGTTTTTAGGGGGGGTAGGGGGGCCTGTTGGGGGTGTGTGTGTGCGTGCCCCCCCCCCACCCCACCTTACACACATACATATATACATACATACTACCTCCTTTACACACCTTACACACACACACATATACATACTACTGTACCTCTTTACACACACATACATACATATACACACTACCTCCTTACACACATACATACATATACACACTACCTCCTTACACACATACATACATATACACACTACCTCCTTACACACATATATACATACTACACTACCTCCTTACACACACACATACACACTACCTTCTATACACACACATATACACTAATATCTTCTATACACACACACGTACTATTAACTTCTATACACACACACACATACTATTAACTTATATACACACGCACACACACACACATATATATATATATATACACACACACACGTACTATTAACTTCTATACACACACACACACACACGTACTATTAACTTCTATACACACACACACACACACACACACGTACTATTAACTTCTATACACACACACACACACGTACTATTACCTCCTATACACACACACACACACACACACACACACGTACTATTAACTTCTATACACACACACACACACACACGTACTACTAACTCCTTACACACACACACACACACACACACAAATTATTATGGAATGTCATGTGTGTGTGTGTGTAATTATGTATGTATTCCCTGTGTGTGTGTGTGTAATTATGTATGTATTCCCAGTGTGTGTGTGTGTGTGTATGTAATTATCATCCAAGTATTGCTATAATAATAATAATAATAATAATAATAATAATGATAATAATAATACAAATAATAATAATAATAATAATAATAATACAAATAATAATAATAATAATAATAATAATACAAATAATAATAATAATAATACAAATAATAATAATAATAATGATAATAATAATAACAATAATAATAATAATAACAATAATAATAACAATAATAATAATAATAATAATAAAAATAATAATAATAATAATCATAATAATACAAATAATAATAATAATAATAACAATAATAATAATAATAATAATAATAATAATAAAAATAATAATAATAATAAAAATAATAATAATAATAAAAATAATAATAATAATAATAATGTTGTATTGTAATTACATAGTATTTTTTTTTTTTATGTATTTAAACCCTCGGAAATAATAGTAATATCTTCATACACACATACATACATACATACACACATATATATACATACATACATATATACATACATATATATACGTACATGCATAACACACACATACATACATATACGTACATGCATAACACACACATACATACACACATACATACATATACGTACATGCATAACACACACAACATACATACGCATACATACATACATACACATACATACATACATACACATACATACATACACGTACATGCATAACACACACATATACATACATACATACACACAACATACATACAACATACATACATACACACAACATACATACATACATATACATAACACACACATACATACATACATATACACACACAACATACACACACAACATACATACACAAACAACATACATACACACACATACACACATATACATACACACATATACATACACAAACAACATACATATACACACATATATACATACATACACACACCTATAAACATACACACACAATGAGGGAACCTGCTGTATGTGTGTATTATGTGTGTGTGTACGTGTGTGTAATTATGTACGTATCCCCTATGTCTGTAAGTATGTGTGCGTATATATTTGTAATCATGTACGTATACCCTGTGTGTGTGTATGTTTGTAATCATGTACGTATACCCAGTGTGTGTGTGTATGTATGTATTTATGTATGTATACCCAGTGTGTGTGTGTATGTATGTATACCCAGTGTGTGTATGTATGTATTTATGTATGTATACCCAGTGTGTGTGTGTATGTATGTATTTATGTATGTATACCCAGTGTGTGTATGTATGTATTTATGTACGTATACCCAGTGTGTGTGTATGTATGTACGTATACCCTGTGTGTGTGTGTATGTATTTATGTATGTATACCCAGTGTGTGTGTGTGTATGTATGTATTTATGTACGTATACCCTCTGTGTGTGTGTGTGTGTGTGTATGTATTTATGTATGTATACCCAGAGTGTGTGTATGTATATATATTTGTGCGTGTGTGTACTTATGTGCGTAAAATAGTGTGCGTATGTATTTATGTATATTCTATGTATATTTTTCAGACATACAGAGTGAGGGGACATAATAATATCAAATGTATATGTGTGTATGCGTGCGTTTATATGTGCGTATGTGTATTTAAGTACTGTATGTGTGCGTTTATGTATGCGCGTATGTATTTATGTATATTCTATGTATATTTCCAGACATACAGAGTGAGGGAACATAATAATATCAAGTTTATATGTGATTATATGTGCGTATATGTATTTAAGTACTGTATGTGTGCGTTTATGTATGCGTGTATGTATAACCTGTATGTATGTATACTTTCAGACATGCAGAGTGAAGGGACATATCACCTGAAGATCTTAGTACCCAGTGTGTGTGTATGTGTGTGTATATGTATTTAAGTACTGTATGTGTGCGTTTATATGTGCGTATGTGTATGTATGTATATTTACGTATATTCTATGTATACTTTCAGACATACAGAGTGAGGGGACCTAATAATATCAAGTTTATATGTGCGTTTATGTGTGCGTGTGTATATATATGTATGTAAAATAGTATGTATGTATATTTTTATGTATGTATGTATACTTTCAGACATGCAGAGTGAAGGGACATATCACCTGAAGATCTTAGTACCCAGTGTGTGTGTATGTGTATATTTATGTACGTATTACCTGTATGTATGTATATTTATGTATATTCTATGTATACTTTCAGACATGCAGAGTGAGGGGACATATCAATTAAAAATATTAGTACCCAGTGTGTGTGTATATGTGTGTTTATATGTGCGTATATGTATTTAAGTACTGTGTGTATGTATTTATGTGTATATTTATGTATGTATGTATATTTAAGTTTATATGTGTGTGTGTTATAATTATCTGTGTATGTGTGCGTATATGTATTTAAGTACTGTATGTATGTATTTATGTATGCGCGTACGTATAACCTGTATGTATGTATATTTCCAGACATACAGAGTGAGGGAACATAATAATATCAAGTTTATATGTATGTATGTTATAATTATCCGTGTATGTGTGTGCGTTTATATGTGCGTATATGTATTTAAGTCCTGTATGTACGTATTTATGTATGCGCGTACGTATAACCTGTATGTATGTATACTTTCAGACATGCAGAGTGAAGGGACATATCACCTGAAGATCTTAGTACCCAGTGTGTGTGTATGTGTGTGCGTGTGTATATTTATGTACGTATTTATGTATGTATGTATATTTATGTATATTCTATGTATATTTTCAGACATACAGAGTGAGGGGACATATCAATTAAAAATATTAGTACCCAGTGTGTGCGTTTATGTGTGTGTGTGTATATTTATGTACGTATTACCTGTATGTATGTATTTATGTATATTCTATGTATACTTCCAGACATGCAGAGTGAAGGGACATATCACCTGAAGATATTAGTACCCAGTGTTGCAGCGGGTGCAATCATCGGCAAGGGTGGAGAGACCATTGCACAACTACAAAAAGATACCACTGCAAGGGTGAAAATGTCTAAAGCTAATGACTTCTATCCGGGTAAGTTATTTTTTGTTGTTATTTTTTTGTTATTATTTAGGTGAGAAATTGTGTAGTTTTTTTGTTATTATTATTATTATTTTTTTTTTTTTTTTTTTTTTTTTTTTATTATTATTATTATTATTATTATTATTATTATTACTATTATTAGTCTTTTTGAAATATACTGAGCGCCTGTTCTCTCTCTCTCTGTCTGTCTCTCTCTCTCTCTCTCTCTCTCTCTCTGTCTGTCTGTCTCTCTCTGTCTGTCTGTCTCTCTCTGTCTGTCTGTCTCTCTCTCTCTCTCTCTCTCTCTCTCTCTCTCTCTCTCTCTCTCTCTCTCTCTCTCTCTCTCTCTCTCTCTCTCTCTCTCTCTCTCTCTCTCTCTATTATTTTTAGTTGTAGTAGTAGTAGTAGTAGTGGTAGAGGTAGTAGTAGTAGTAGTAGTAGTAGTAAGGGTTAAAATGTCTAAAGCTAATGACTTCTATCCCGGTAAGTTTATAAAAAAAAAATTATTATTATTTATTTGTTATTATTATTATTATTATTATTCAGGATTTTTTTTTTTTTTTTTTTTTTTTTTTTTTTTTTTTTTATGGGTTAAAATGTCTAAAGCTAATGACTTCTATCCTGGTAAGTTATTAATAGTAGTAGTAGTAGTAGTGGTAGTAGTAGTGGTGGTAATAGTAGTTGTAATATTAGTTGTAGTAGTAGTAGTAGTTATTATTATTATTATTATTATTATTATTTTATTATTATTATTAAAAGTACAGTCGACCCTCGAATGGGCGGACTAATTATCCTTATAAGTTCATTACTGTAGTTATCCTTATAATACAAATAAATACAATAGAAAATAATGTTCTTACCTTAATATCCAGCAGTTTTAAGCAAAATATTTACACTATGTATAAGGAACTCAGAATCCAGGTATCAAACGAAAGCCAAGGGTATTACTGTACTTTAAGTCTTTATTAACAAAATGACAAACACAATTCCTTCAATTTTAATACAGTTTATTAACAGAATGACAAACACAATTCCTTCAATTTTAATACAGTTTATTAACAAAATGACAAACACAATTCCTTCAATTTTAATACAGTTTGAGTACAGTACAGTTTATTCCGAGTCCGAGTCCGAGTCCATAGTTGTAGTTGTGGTGGCCTTGGTTCCACTTGTACTGGGCTGTGGGTCATCGGGGTTTAACTCGTCAGGTTGGGGACGTATAGCGGCGGCTCGTGGGGCGAAGAAAGAGTCCATCTTCGTCTGTGTTCCTCCTCCCATGTGCTGTTCCCGAATCACAAGCTCACATAGCATTCGTAGGTTATTATAGAAGGCCACTGTTTCCTTGATCTTAGAGTAGGTTGTAGGTTGTGTAATCTTTTAACGCGTCCATGTAGGTGCACAGGATGGATAACTTTACCTTTTTACACTGAAACTCCATCATCATCATCATCACTATTCTCCTCCTTGTCTCCTTCGGTGACTTCTGCTGCAATTTCGTCCATGGAAAGCAGCTGATAACCCTGGGTCACTCTCATTCTCTTCGATCCAGTCACGGACATCATATCCTCAGTGACATTCTTCTCCCCAGCCTTGTGTAGCAATTTCTTAAAGTCTGTAGCTCTTCAAACCCTTCAAAGCTGTCTTCTTCAACATCTATTAGCAATTTCTTCCAGCAATTTTCGAGGGTAAATGCCTTCATATCTTGCCAGGAATTTGTTAGATTGTACAGGGCAGATTGTATTGTGTAGTTTTTTATGTTATCCTTGGTCCTGGCCGCTCATGTGTCCTCTTGAATATCCTCTTCAGTCTCAAGGACCACTAGCACTTCATCCAAGTAACGCCTGGTATATCGGCGCTTACAGGCAGGAATTACCCCCTGGTCCATGGGCTGAATAATTGAAGTCGTGTTTGGGGGCAGGTACATCACACGAGTCTTCCCGTCGGCACTGATAAGGTGTTGGGCACTGGGATGGGCAGGTGCGTTGTCCAGAATCAGGATAGCTTTCACATCTTCAGGTTTTATTTTCACTAAGATGGGCAGGTGCGTTGTCCAGAATCAGGATAGCTTTCACATCTTCAGGTTTTATTTTCACTAAGATGGGCAGGTGCGTTGTCCAGAATCAGGATAGCTTTCACATCTTCAGGTTTTATTTTCAAGACCTCCTCCTGGTATTTTCTTACGGCTGTGATAAAATGGCTAAAGAACCAGTCAGTGAATATGGCGGCCGTGAACCATGCATTTATAGAGTTGTAATAAATAACTGGTAGATTATTCATGATATCTTTCAAGGCCCTTGGCTTCTTCGATTTCCCCACCACCACTAGTTTCAAGCGATGTGTGCCACTTGCATTAGCACAATGCAATGACGACAAGCGTTCTTTGCTCATCTTTTTCCCTGGCATTTTCTCCTCACCCTTGCGCACTTGTGTGTTTTTCGGCATTGACTTCCAATAAAATCCTGTTTCGTCGGCATTGTAAATTTGCGACGATATCAGCCCCTCATCTTCTAGCACTTTATTGAGGTGTCAGCACTTGCAGCCTTGCCATGGGCCACCACATTAAATAATCCGTGGTGATTACGGAACCGCCACAACCACCCATCACTACCCTTAAAGTCCTGGAGTGGCGGCGTCTACGCCGTGGGACCACCCCCCGAGGCTCCCGAGGAAGGAAGCTATGGGGGCCAAACCGTCACAACATCCCCCCGCCCCCCACCAGGGGGCGCGAGTCCCTGGGAATGGCTTCGGTCACCCGGGCAATACCACACCCTCACACAACACACACAACTACACATTTTTTCATCACCGAGGAATGATTCTCCGGCTGTCATTTCTCGGCTTCTTCTTCTAGCCGGAGACATTGAAAGCAATCCTGGACCCATAAACAAATACACATGTCCGACATGCTCTAAACCCATCACATCAAGTAGGCAGACAAAGGGTTCAGTTCAATGCAACTCTTGCAAGAACTGGACCCACTTATCATGTACAACATTAGCATCCATGAAACACTACACAAACACATGGACCTGTTCCACATGTCCCTCACCCCTTCCATCACTCCCACCTCCACCACCCTCTCCATCACTCCCACCTCCATCACCCTTACCAACACCCACACCTCCATCACCCTTACCAACATTCCCACCTCCATCACCCTTACTTCCAACTCCAACAACACCTCCACCTCCACCTCCTTCCCCCCCACACTCTCCTCTCCCCCGTGCAGCAGCACCTAACACACACCGCACACATAACATTAACATACTTCAACTAAACATAGATGGCATAAACACCAAAAAACAAGAACTCACACACTTCATCATACAACATAATATACACATTGCCATCTTACAAGAAACAAAACTACGCAACACAAACAAAACACCTACATTCACCAATTTCACCACCATCAGACAGGACCGGGCCAACGGCAATGGCGGTGGACTCATCACCCTTGTCCATAAATCCCTTAATTATATAGTAACCAGTGCGGAACTCAAATCCCTCCTCCCCCACCACGACACCACCACAGAAATTCAAAGCATTAAAGTCCGCACTGGTAAATCATCCAATATCTCAATAGTTAATTTATACATCCCCCCCCAAACCAGCCCAACAGTTCCCCAAAACTTCTCCCCCCAGCTACATCTGATCACCAACCAACCTGACCTCATCCTGGGTGGTGATTTCAACGCCAAAACGTCGGCCTGGTACGTCAACAACCCCGACACAGACAGAGGGCTTGAAATCCTTGCACAAACAGACAACCTCATCTCATTAAACAACCCACATCAACACACTCATATCCCTCACCAAGCCCTCTTCCAACCATCCTCTCCCGACATATCCTTTTGCTCTCCCAACCTCGCCCCCAGAACATCATGGAGAGTGGTCAGAACCCTAGGCTCTGACCACCTTCCAATCATAATCACCACTAAAACAAGAATCACCCCAGTTGGCCACAGACACACATACACAAATTACAAAAGTGCCAACTGGGAAACCTTCACTATGGAAACAGAACAACACTTCGAAACACTGAACAGTACACCCATCACAAACATCAACACAGCTGTTCAAAAATTCAATACAATTATACAAAACGCAGACAAACAGCACATCCCTAGAGGTAACAGAAGAAAACACAACCCCAACTTCACAACAGAAATTCAAGACCTCATCAAACAACGTGACACTCTTAAACACACATCCCCAACTCCTCTTACACAACACACAATAAACCAAATACAAGCACTAAATACACAAATAAACAACAAAATTAAAGAACAAAAAAACACTTAACTGGCAAAGTTTTGTCAACACACTTAACCACACAACCAACACCAGCAAACTCTACAAAACACTAAACAGCATCACACTGTCCAACAGCAACACTACACAATCACATGCAGCCATCACAACAACAGACACTATACCCTCTAACAAACAACAAGCAAACACACTCATCCAACATTTTTCGCACGTCAGCCACCTTCACCCTCACCCTGAAGACAGACGAGTCATTAGACGCAAGAGACGTTTCCCCACTGACCCAGACTATTCACCATTCACAAATCATCAGACAAATCACATCATTCACAACATAAAACACTCACCTGCCTGTGGTCCAGACAACATCAGTAACATACACCTTAAACACCTTGGACCACAAGGCATACAAGCACTCACTAACATAGCAAACTACAGCTACTCACACAACACATTACCCAACATCTGGAAACATGGAAACATTATCACCATCCCCAAACCAAATAAAGACCCCACACTACCCTCATCACACCGTCCCATCACCCTCCTTTGTACCCCCTCCAAAATCACTGAGCGCCTCATCATTAAACTAATCACACCACACATCCCCCTTGCATCTTCACAACATGGCTTCAGACCGCTACACTCAACAAACACCCTTCTTACAGACCTCACACAAAGAATTTTTGATGGCATCAACTCAGATAGACCCCCACACAGAACACTCTTAGTTACATTAGACATTAGTAAAGCATTTGATGCCATCCCCCGCCACAACCTCACAAACAAAATATACAACACAAACATGCATAATAACACCAAAAGATGGCTGGCCAGCTTCTTGGGAGGAAGAATAGCCCATGTTACATTTGCTGGTCAGTCATCTAACATTAAAAATTTCACCAATGGTGTCCCCCAAGGCTCTGTACTCTCACCCACCCTTTTCAACCTATACATGCACGACATACCAACACCCCAGGCACCACAAATACACATAGCCTCCTACGCAGACGACATAACACTCACATGTACACACAGAAACGCAGACACAGCCACCCT
>JAWQEG010005105.1:20000-47498 GCA_033782935.1 Petrolisthes cinctipes
AATTTAATAATATTGATATAGTAAATATTTTCTTGTATGACAATTTTTGGATGTAATGCAATAATTGATTTTTTTTTTTTAAATAGACTAAAAAAAAAAAATTGTACTTTTTGTGCTTCTAATTCCTCCAAAATAATAATAATAATAAATAGTTATAATAATAATAATAATAATAATAAATAGTTATAATAATAATAATAATAATAATAAATAGTTATAATAATAATAATAATAATAATAATAATAATAAAAAGTTATAATAATAATAATAATAATAATAATAATAATAATAAATAGTTATAATAATAATAATAATAAATAGTTATAATAATAATAATAATAATAATAATAATAATAAATAGTTATAATAATAATAATAATAATAATAAATAGTTATAATAATAATAATAATAATAAATAGTTATAATAATAATAATAATAATAATAATAATATAAATAGTTATAATAATAATAATAATAATAATAAATAGTTATAATAATAATAATAATAATAATAATAATAAATAGTTATAATAATAATAATAATGGTTGATTCCACAGTGCTTGGTATTGGTTTGTAAGCACCCTAACGAAAGAATGTTAGCCGTGATCATCATTATTATTATTATTATTAAATGACTTATGGGTGAATTATTTAATGAATTTGGTGAGTAAACTATACAGTGATTATTATTATTATTATTATTATTATTGATGTTGTTGTTATCATTATTATTATCATTATTATCGTTATTATTATTATTATCATTATTATTATTATTATCATTATCTAACTGTTGGATAGATTTTGTGAATGTGGATACTCAGCTTTTGGAAAATAATGAAGCCTTACAAGTGTGGTTGGTTGGGAAGCTTACAAACCAATACCACTGTGGAATCAACCCTAAAATAATGAAGCCTTACAAGTGTGGTTGGTTGGGAAGCTTACAAACAAATACCACTGTGGAATCAACCCTAAAATAATGAAGCCTTACAAGTGTGGTTGGTTGGGAAGCTTACAAACCAATACCACTGTGGAATCAACATTTTTTTTTTTTTTTCAGCGTGTAAGGTGTAAATAATTTTTTTTACATGACTATAATAATTTTATCTATTTTTATATATATATATTTTTTTTTAGCTCGTAAGGTGTAAAAAATATTTACATACATGACTATATAATTATTTACATTATTTTTTTTCCGGCGTGTAAGGTGTAAAAAAAATATTACATGAATTTTATACAATTATTTACATTATTATTATTTAATTTTTTTTTACAGCTTGTAAGATGTATAGAAAAAATTTTGACATGAATTTATAAACAATTATTTATATTATTATTATTATTTAATTTTTCTACAGCTCATAACGTGTATATAATTTTTTTTTTTTTTTTTTTTTTTTTTTTTTTTTTTTTTTTTTGAGACATGAAATTCTCCATACATATAATTTATTATTTTATTATTTATTTTTTCTACAGCTCATAACGTGTATATAAAAATTTTTGAGACATGAAAATTTCTCCATACATATAATTTTTTTATTATTTTTTTTTTTTTACAGCTGGTAACGTGTATATAAAAAATTTTGAGACATGAAAAAAAAAAATCTCTCTACATACACATACAATGTTTTTAACATTTTTTTGTGTGTTTTTTTGTCGGCAATTTTTATTACATACATTTTTTGTGTCGGCAAATTTTTTTACATTTTGTCGGCAATTTTTTTTTACATACATTTTTTGTGTCGGCAATTTTTTTTACATACATTTTTTGTGTCGGCAATTTTTTTTACATACATTTTTTGTTGGCAATTTTATTTACATTTTTTGTGTCGGCAATTTTTTTTACATACATATATTTTTTTTTGTCGGCAATTTTATTTACACATATATTTTTTGTGTCGGCAATTTTTTTTTTTCGGCAATTTTTTTTTTTTTACATTTTTTTTTAACCCCAACCCCCCCCAACCCAATAAATCACTAATATTAAGTACACCCTTCCTCGTCTACCTTTTCATCAGATTTCAAGAAGTGCTCATTCCCTCCAGGTGAAGATTTTGGTTCCCAACAGCACTGCAGGGATGATAATTGGCAAAGGCGGCACTTACATCAAACAAATTAAAGAAGAAAGTGGTGCCTATGTTCAAATTTCACAAAAAGCCAAAGATCAGTCCCTCGCAGAACGCTGTATTACTGTTATATGTAAGTATGGAGAGGTGTATGTATGTATTAATGTGTGTATGTTGTGTTAATGTGTATAGATATTAAATTATAGAAGAAAATAGGCCCTATGTTTAAATCTCTCTAAAATTCAAAGATCAGTCACTCGCAGAACGCTGTATTACTGTTATATGTAAGTATGAATATGTATATGTGTGTATTATTATTATATTTAGTAAGTTATAGAAGAAAATAGGTCCTATGTTTAAATATTACTAAAAGTCAAAGATCAGTCCCTGGCAGAACGCTGTATAAATGTATATATGTAAGTATGTTGTGTGTATGTATGTATTTATATCTATACGCTGTTATTTAAGTGTATAGATAGTATTTTATAGAAGAAAATAGGTCCTATGTTTAAATCTCTCAAAAACTCAAAGATCAGTCCCTCGCAGAACGCTGTATTACTGTTATATGTAAGTATGAATGTGTGTATGTATGTATTAATGTATATATGTAAGTATTAATGTGTATATGTATGTATTAATGTATATATGTAAGTATGAATGTATATATGTAAGTATGAATGTGTATATGTAAGTATTAATGTATATATGTAAGTATGAATGTATATATGTAAGTATTAATGTATTAATAATAATAATAATATTAATAATACTGTATTTATATGAATAGGAATAATACTTTTAATTATTGTATATAGTTTTAATGTGTTTATAATAATAATAATACTATATTTAAATTGATAGGAATAATAATAATAATAATAATAGGAATGTAGAGAGAATGAGAGAGAGAGAGAGAGAGAGAGAGAGAGAGAGAGAGAGAGAGAGAGAAGTGTGAGTGGAAGAGTATGTGAGAGAGAGAGAGAGAGAGAAGTGTGAGTGGAAGAGTATGTGAGAGAGAGAGAGAGAGAAGTGTGAGGGGGGGAGGGGGGAGTGTTGGAACAGAGTGGAAGAGTATGAGAGAGAGAGGGAGAGAAGTGTGAGTGGAAGAGTATGTGAGAGAGAGAGAGAGAAGTGTGAGTGGAAGAGTATGTGAGAGAGAGAGAGAGAGAAGTGTGATTGAGTGGAAGAGTATGTGAGAGAGAGAGAGAGAGAAAAAGTGTGAGTGGAAGAGTATGAGAGAGAGAGAGAGAGAATGTGAGGGAGGGAGTGTTGGAACAGAGTGGAAGAGTATGTGAGAGAGAGAGAAAGTGTGAGAGAGAGAGAGAGAGAGAGAGTGGAAGAGTATGTGAGAGAGAGAGAAGTGTGAGTGGAAGAGTATGAGAGAGAGAGAGAGAGAAAGTGTGAGTGGAAGAGTATGTGAGAGAGAGAGAGAGAAAAAGTGTGAGTGGAAGAGTATGTGAGAGAGAGAGAGAGAGAAAATGTGAGGGAGGGATTGTTGGAACAGAGTGGAAGAGTATGTGAGAGAGAGAGATAGAAGTGTGAGAGAGAGAGAGAGAGAAAGTGAGATAGTTATAGATAGATAGATAGGAATAATACTTTTTTAATTTATTTAATTATTATATTATAGTAATATTACATTTATATAATTATGTAGTAATATTGTAAAGAATATTATTTAATTAATTTAATGTTTAATTGTGACTTCTTTACATTTTAATATTAATTTTAATTTTAATTTTCTGTGGATGTGTTTAATTAATATTTTTTTTTTTTTTTTTTTTTTTCCCTCCCATATTATCCTTCTTTTTCTTTCTTTCTCTCTCTCTCTTTCTTTTCTTTCCTTTTCTCTCTCTCTCTCTCTTTCTTTTCTTTCCTTTCTCTCTCTCTCTTTCCTTTCTTTTCTTTCTTTTCTCTCTCTTTCCTCTCTCTTTCCTCTCTCTTTTCTTTCTTTTCTCTCTCTTTCCTCTCTCTTTCCTCTCTCTTTTCTTTCTTTTCTCTCTCTTTCCTCTCTCTTTCCTCTCTCTTTCCTCTTTCCTTTCCTTTCTTCCTTTCTCTCTCCCTCCTTCCTTTCTCTCTCTCTCATATACACACACTCATTTACCCTCTCTCTCTCTCTCTTTCTCCTTCCTCTCTCACACACTCATCCCCCCCTCTCCCTCTATCTCTCATCCTCCCCTCTCCCTCTATCTCTCATCCCCCCCTCTCCCTCTATCTCTCATCCCCCCCTCTCCCTCTATCTCTCATCCCCCCCCCCTCTTCTCTATCTATCTATCTATCTATCTCTCTTTCTATCTCTCTCTCCCTTCCTTCCTTTCCCTCCCAATCCCCCCCCTTCTCTATCTATCTCTCTATCTCCCAACCCTCTCTCCCACACCCCACCCCCCCCAATCTATATCCCCGCCCCCCCCAAACAGCCAACGATGTGGAGAACAGCAAGAACGCGTGCCTCATGATCCTCGCCAAGATCGTCGAGGACCCCCAGAGCGGCACATGTCTCAACGTGAGTTACGCAGACATCACCGGACCCGTGGCCAACCCCAATCCAACGGGGTCGCCCTTCGCCAACTCGCCGGGCGGGGGCATCGGGGGCGGACAGGGCATGCAGAACGGGAGTCTCGGTGCCATGAATAACCCACTGTCCGCTGGTGAGTTGAAATAATTGAGTTTTTTGTTTGTTTTTCCGTTATCGTTTGGTCGATTTTTTTTTTTTTTTTTTTTTTTTTTTTCGTTAGCATTTGGTCAATTTATTCTATTTATTTCCTGCGGGGTATGCAGAACGGGAGTCTCGGTGCAATGAATAATCCACTGTCCGCTGGTGAGTCGAATTAAATTTTTCGTTGTCGTTCGGTCAATTTTTTTTTTTTTTTTTTATGCGTTCGGTCAATTTTTTTTTTTTTTTTTTTTTTTTTTTTAGCGTTCGGTCGAATTTTTTTTTTTTTTTTCGTTAGCATTTGGTCAATTTATTCTATTTATTTTCTGGCCTGGGGGGCGGACAGAGCATGCAGGACGGAAGTCTCGGTGCCATGAATAACCCACTGTCCGCTGGTGAGTTGAATTAGTTGAGGTTTTGTTGATTTTGTTAGCGTTCGGTTGATTTATTTCATTAGTGTTCAGTCAATTTATTTTGTTATCATTCGTTCAATTATTTCGTTATCATTCGTTCAATTTATTTTGTTATCATTCGTTTAATTTATTTCGTTATCATTCGTTCAATTTATTTCGTTATCATTCGTTCAATTTATTTCGTTATCATTCGTTCAATTTATTTCCTTAGCGTTCGTTCAATTTATTTTATTTATATCCTGGGAGGTGGGGGCGGGGGGCGGACAGGGCATGCTGAACGGAAGTTTAGGGGCCATGAATAACCCACTGTCCGCTGGTGAGTTGAAATCGATCAGTTAAATTGAGGTTAGGTTGGGTTGGGTTTGGTTTGGGTTAGGTTGGGTTAGGTTAGGTTAGGTTGCATTGGGTTAGGTTTGGTTTGGTTAGGTTTGGGTTGGGTTAAATTGAGGTTAGGTTGCATTGGGTTAGGTTAGATTAGGTTAGGTTAGGTTGGGTTGGGTTAGATTAGATTGGGTTGGGTTGGGTTGGGTTGGGTTAGGTCTAGGTTAGGTTAGGTTAGGTTAGGATAGGATAGGTTTAGGTTGGGTTGGGTTAGGTTAGGCTGGGTTAGGTTGGGTTGGGTTGGGTTGGTTTGGGTTGGGTTGGTTTGGGTTAGATTAGGTTAGATTGGGTTGGGTTGGGTTAGGTTAGATTAGGTTAGGTTGGTTTGGGTTAGGTTAGGTTGAGTTAAATTAGGTTGGGTTGAGTTAAATTGAGGATAGGTTGGGTTGAGTTAAATTGAGGTTAGGTTAGGTTGAGTTAAATTGAGGTTAGGTTGGGTTGAGTTAAATTGAGGTTAGGTTGGGTTGAGTTAAATTGAGGTTAGGTTGGATTGAGTTAAATTGAGGTTAGGTTGGGTTGAGTTAAATTGAGGTTAGGTTGGGTTAGGTTAGGTTTAGGTTGGGTTGAGTTAAATTGAGGTTAGGTTGGATTGAGTTAAATTGAGGTTAGGTTAGGTTAGGTTGGGTTGAGTTAAATTGAGGTTAGGTTAGGTTGAGTTGAGTTGGGTTGGGTTAGGTTAGGTTAGGTTGGGTTGAGTTAAATTGAGGTTAGGTTAGATTAGGTTATGTTAAGTTTGGGTTAGGTTAGGTTAGGTTAGGTTAAATTGAGGTTAGGTTAGGTTGGATTGAGTTTGAACCTAATATTTAAACCCTTACACAAGTTAAATCACTAGGTTAATTTTTTTTTACAGTAAGATAAATACCTCTTTTTACCTGACTGTGTATTTTTTTTATTTCTTCTTGTTTACAGTAAGTGGACTTTGTAAAATTTTCAGTGGCAGAGTAAACTTAATATTTAAACACTTATAAATTAATAGATATCAGAATTTTTGCATAATAACTTAATTATTATTATTATTTTTTTTTTTTTTTTTTTTTTTTTTTTTTTTTTCAGTAAGTGGTCTTGGTAAAATTTTCAGTGGCAGAGTAAACTTATAAATAAATACCTTCATAACTTAATTTACTAGGTTAATTTTTTATTTTACCTGACTGTGTGTATTTTTCTTCTCGGTGGCAGAGTGAACCTAATATTTAAACACTTATAAATTAATATATATCAGAATTTTGCATAATAACTTAATTTATATATATATTTTTTCAATCTTTTTCAGTAAGTGGACTTAGTAAAATTTTAGGTTGTCGCGTAAACTTAATATTTAAACTTTTGTATTTTTTTTCCTTATCTTATTGTAATGTAATTATTGTTTTCATCTCTGTGCCTGACTGTGTGTATTTTGTTTCTTCTAGATTAATAACTTAATTTATATATATATATATATATATATATTATTTTTTTTTTTATTTTTTTTATTTTTTTTTTTCAGTAAATGGTCTTGGTGGTGGAGTAAACCCAATATTTAAACTTTTAAATTAATAAGTATTAGTATTTTTCATAACTTAATTTATATATATATATATATGTGTGTATTTTGCATAACTTAATTTATATATATATATATATATGTGTGTGTGTATTTTGCATAATAACTTAATTTATATATATATATACGTGTGTGTGTGTATTTTGCATAACTTAATTTATATATATGTGTGTACGTGTATTTTGCATAACTTAATTTAAATATATATGTATGTGTATTTTGCATAACTTAATTTATATATATATATATATATGTGTGTTTGTATTTTGCATAACTTAATTTATATATATGTGTGTATTTTGCATAACTTAATATATATATATGTGTGTATTTTGCATAACTTAATTTAAATATATATATATGTGTGTATTTTGCATAACTTAATTTATATATATATATGTGTGTATTTTGCATAACTTAATTTATATATATATATGTGTGTATTTTTCATAACTTAATTTATATATATATATATGTATGTGTATTTTGCATAACTTAATTTTTATACATATATTTTCTTTTCTCTCTTTCAGTAAGTGGTCTCGGTAACCTTCTGGGCGGTGGAGTGAACCTGACCCTAAACCTGAGTTCAGCGTACCCTAGCGGTGGAGCAGGTAACCCGGTAGTGACGGCACAGTTACTAGAACACGTGCGTTCAATCCTTCGTAACTCTGGGTTCACCGACCAGTCCAATGCCGAGGTGTGTCAGGCCATTAACACCTTAATTAACTACGGTATTATCGGTCTGGGGTTGGGGCTGGGTAATCCTTCGGGGGGCGGGCATCAGGGCGGGGGGGGCGGCGGCCATGGTGGTGGTGGTGGTGGTGGTCAGGGGGGTGGTGGGGGTGGTCAGGGGGGTCCACAAGGTCCTGGTGGTATGGGGGGTAATAATCCAATGTTGGGTAATATGAATAATTCTAATAACCCTAACGACTCGTATCACGGTTCATCTATGAGTAATGGTAATAACGGACCATTTGGACCAATTGGTACCACTGTGGCATCTGGACTGAACCTGGGACAAGGCCTCGGCGGACCCACGTCACCCCAACGACAAGTGGACCGCTTCAAGTCCGAACCGCCCTTCGACCCGTTCCGGAGGCAGTCGTCCGAGATGGGGGGCAACCTACCCCTGAACAGCAACTCGTTCGGACTGGGCACCCCCCTGAGGAAGTCCCCATCGCCGGGGGAGCTACCACCAGGCGCCCCCGACGGCAGTAAGAAGGTAGAAGTAGAAGTGGGTGAACATATCGTAGGCGCCATTATTGGACCCGGCGGAAAATCCTTAGTCGAGATACAACACATATCTGGTACCACTATACAGATATCCAAGAAGGGTAACTATGCCCCGGGTACAAGGAATCGCATTGTTACCATCACCGGTCTGCCCTCGGGGATATCAACGGCACAATTCCTTATCGAACAGCGCATCTCGGAGGAAGAAGGTAAACGGGCCAGACAGAATGCTATCATGGGGGTCATGCCTTAATTATATATATATATACACATATATATACATATATACACATGCACACATTTTTGGAGAAACGTACATACATGCATACAGATACATACATACATGCTTATAAATACATACATAAAGATACATACATACACACATATAAATACATACATACATACATACATACATGCATATAAATACATACATACATATACATACATACATGCATATAAATACATACATACATACAGATATATACACACATATACAGATACATACATACATGCATATATACAAAGGAGAAACATACAGACATACATACATTTTGGAGAAACGTACATACATACATATACAGACATACATACACGCACACAAAGCAGAAATGTGCACACATACATACACAAAGCAGAAACGTACACACACACACACACACACGCAGAAACACACACACACACACACACGCAGAAACACACTAACACACACACACGGCACACACATACAAAGCAGAAATATACACACACACAAAGCAGAAACGCACACACACACACACGCGCGTCATCTCTCATCATTGGGGGCCATGCATTAAACAAACACACACACACACACACACACACACACACACACACACACACAGGAGTCATCTCATTTGTCAATATCTCCTTCAGTTATATTTTAAGGGGATTAAAATAATAATAATAATAAATAATAATGAAAGAAAAAACATTATTCACACACTCAAAAAAAAAAAAAAAAATCCATTATTCACTCATTTTGAAAAAAAAAAAAAATTAGTTTATCATCGTCATTGATAATAATAATAATAATAATGGTAAGAAAAAATGTGGTTGTTTTTTTGGGGATAATAAAAATAATAATAATAATAATTATGAAAATTATCTATGAAAATATGGATTCAAAAACTATAATAATAATAATAATAATTTTTTTTTTTTTTTTTTTTTTTTTTTTTTTCATCGTCATAATATTAAAGTGAAAAAAAATAATGGAAAAAAAATTATTAGTTATGTCATAAAACAGCATTACATTATTCACAACAAATTATTTCATCTTCATAAATAAATAAATAAATAATAATTATCCCCACATAACTATTTTACGGGGATAATAATAATAATAATAATAAATAATAATAATAATAATGTCTTGAAAAATATGGTTTCACAAAATATTATTATTATTTCATTTTCACTTTTCACAATCTCATTTTCAGAAGATGATAATAATAATAATAATAATAATGATAATAATAATAAAAATGTCATTATCCACATTAAAAAAAAATATTATTCTCATTTTCACATATTTGAAGCGAATAATAATAATAATAATAATAATATTTAATTAATAATAATGATGGCAGGAAATAAATCAGCGATAGATAGATTATTGGAAAAAAAAATTAGTTAATTATTTCTCGTCAGCGATAGATTATAATTATTGGAAAAAAATTAATTAATTATTTCTTAGCGATAGATTATTGAAAAATTTAATTATTTCTCGTCAGCGATAGATTATTGAAAAAATTAATTATTTCTCGTCAGCGATATGAAAAAAAATTATTTCTCAATTAGCGATAGATTGTTATAATTATTGGAAAAAAAATTAGTTATTTCTCAGCGATAGAATATTGGAAAAAAACAAATTATTTCTCAGTCAGCGATAGATTATAATTATTGGAAAAAAATTAATTATTTCTCAGCGATAGAATATTGGAAATAAAAAAAATTATTTCTCAATCAACAATATGAAAAAATAAATATTTCTCATCGTCACATTATCTCTCTTTCTCTCTCTCTCACTTTAATTAATTTTAGGGGATAATAATAATAATAATAGTAATAGACTTTTATTGGTGTTAATTGGAGTAACTCGATTCCTCCAAAGTATGTCGGGAATAATTTGGAGGAATCGTTTACTCCGAAAAATACTATATACAAATTAATGGTATAATTTTGGAGGAATAATTTACTCCGAGTATTTTGAAGGAACCGTTTACTCCAAAAAATACAATTTATAAGTTTGGAGGAATCATTTACTCCAAAAAATACTATATACAAATTAATGGTATAATTTTGGAGGAATCGTTTACTCCGAATAATTTTTGGAGGAATCGTTTACTCCAAAAAATACTATATAGAATTTAATTGGAGGAATCATTTACTCCAAAAAATACTATATACAAATTAATGGTATAATTTTGGAGGAACCGTTTACTCCAAAAAATACTATATACAAATTAATGGTATATTTTGGAGGAATCATTTACTCCGAGTATTTTGGAGGAACCGTTTACTCCAAAAAATACCATATACAAATTAATTGGAGGAATAATTTACTCCAAAAAATACTATATACAAATTAATAGTATAATTTTGGAGGAATCATTTACTCCGAAAAATAATTTGGAGGAATCGTTTACTCCAAAAAATACCATATAAAAATTAATGGTATAAATTTGGAGAAATAATTTACTCCGAATAATAATTTTGGAGGAATCGTTTACTCCAAATAATACAATTTATAAGTTTGGAGAAATCATTTACTCCAAAAAATACTATATACAAATTAATGGTATAATTTTGGAGGAATCGTTTACTCCGAATAATTAATTGGAGAAATAATTTACTCCAAAAAATACTATATAATTATTATATATAAATATCCCAATAGTAATTAATTTCAAACTGATCGAATAAATTATTGTACATACATACATACATACATACATACATACATACATATAGGGGTGAAAAAAACATACATTTAGTGAATAATAATAATTTTGCATTTCCATCGCATTCATTATTTCACCTTATCAAAAAATAATAATAATAATGATGAAAATAATAATAATAATAATAATAATAATAATAATGAAAATAATAATAATATCTCATAATCATAGCATTCATAATTTCGCCCTATCAAAAAATAATAATAATAATGAAAATAATATTAATAATAATGAAAATAATAATGATAATAATAATTTTGCATTTCCATCGCATTCATAATATCACCTTATCAAAAAATAATAATGATAATAATAAAAATGAAAATAATAATAATAATGAAAATAATAATAATAATAATGAAAATAATAATAATATCAAATTTCCATCGCATTCATTATCTCACCTTATCAAAAAAAAATAATAATAATGAAAATAATAATAATAATAATAATAATAATATCGCACTACATCAAATCATAATATTAAATAATTGATAGATTGGTGGAATTTTCTGATAGATAGATAAATAATTAAATAAATAAATAGATAGATAAATGTAGACAGACCCTGGTTATATTATGAATAAATTAGACTTTTTATCTATTCATTATAAATAATATCATTCATTTATTATACATACATACATACATACATTCAAGAAAGATCATTATTATATTGTTTTCACAGGCGTGTGTGTGTATGTGCGCGTGTATGTTTGTGTGTGTGCGCGCGTGTATGTTTGTGTGTATGTGCGCGCGTGTATGTTTGTGTGTGTGTATGTGCGCACGTGTATGTGTGTGTGTATGTGCGCACATGTATGTTTGTGCGTATGTATGTGTGTTATTCATTACCATACACACTAAGTAATTTCCTAGGCCTGTGTTAAAAGGATAATGTGTGTGTGTATGTTTGCGTATGTGTATGCGTATGTGCGCGCGTGTACGTGTGTATGTATGTATGTGTGTTATTCATTACCATACACACTAAGTAATTTCCTAGGCCTATGTTAAAAGGATAGTGTGTGTGTGTATGCGTATATTTGCATATGTGTGTGTGTGTGTGTGTATGTGCGCGCGTGTACGTGTGTATGTATGTGTGTTATTCATTACCATACACACTAAGTAATTTCCTAAGCCTATGTTAAAAGGTTAGTGTGTGTATGTGTGTGTGTACAGTATATGCGTATGTGTGTGTGTACAGTATATGCGTATGTGCGCGCGTGTATGTATGTATGTATGTGTGTTATTACCATACACACTAAGTAATTTCCTAACCCTATGTTAAAAGGATAGTGTGTGTGTGCGTATGTGTGTATGCATGTGTGCGCGCGTGTACGTATGTATGTATGTGTGTTATTCATTACCATACACACTAAGTAATTTCCTAACCCTATGTTAAAAGGATAGTGTGTGTGTGCGTATGTGTGTATGCATGTGTGCGCACGTGTATGTGTGTGCGTATGTATGTGTGTTATTCATTACCATACACACTAAGTAATTTCCTAACCCTATGTTAAATTTAATCATTTTATAACCAGGGCCAAAATGTTTAAAAAATATATTTGTTTCCTTAGTTTCGTAAATAAACTTTTTTTTATTTTGTCACGATTTTCATTTTTTTTTTTTTTTTATCACTTCATTTTTTTTTTTTTTTTTTTTTTTTTTTTTTGTCACTTCATTTTTTTTTTTTTTTTTTTTTTTTTTTTTACATTTCAAAATTCATTTGTCATTTAGTGTATATATATAGTATACATACATACATACATACAGAATTTACTAAGTTTATTAAAGAAACCACTTAATAATAATAATAATAATGATAATAATAATAATAAACATATATATACATTATATTTTTTATTTGTTATTATTATTATTATTTTTATTTTTATTTAGAATGAAAATGATATTATACAAATATTATTTTTCATTTATTATTAAAAAAATATGAAATAATGTTAATGAAACATTATTATTAATTAATATTATTATTGTTAATTAATATTATTATTATTAATTAATATTATTATTATTAATTAATATTATTATTATATTATTAATATTATATTATTATTAATTAATATTATTATGATTATTATTATTAATTAATATTATGGTTATTATTATTAATTAATATTATTATTATTATTTTGATTATTATTATTATTAATTATTATTATTATTATTATTATATATTATTATTATTATTAATTAATACTATTATTATTAATTATTATTATTAGGGACCCTGTAATCGTGTAAGTAATTTCCCGACATATTTTGGAGGAATCAAAATACTTCAATATATCCATAATATTTTTTTTTTTTTTTTTTTTTTTTTTTCATATTCAAAAACATTCATGATCCATTAATTAATCATTTTAGGTCACAGCTTATTGTATGTATAATTGTGTGTGTGTGTGTGTGTGTGTACAATTATCCTCTGTGTGTGTGTGTGTGTGTGTACAATTATCCTCTGTGTGTGTGTGTGTGTGTGTACAATTATCCTCTGTGTGTGTGTGTGTGTGTGTACAATTATCCTCTGTGTGTGTGTGTGTGTGTGTACAATTATCCTCTGTGTGTGTGTGTGTGTGTTTTTTTTTTTTTGTGCGTGTGTGTGTGATCAATTTTCCATGTTATAATTTTTTTCTCCATAATAATAATAATAATAAAAATAATAATAATAATAATAATAAAAATAATAATAATAATAATAATTTTCACATCAATATTATTATTATTATTATTAATAAAAAAAATAATAATAATAATTTTCACATCAGTATCAGTATTATTATTATTATTATTATTATTATTATTATTATTATTATTATTATTATTATTATTATTATTACCACCACAATAGCAACTGTAAATAACATACATACATACATACATACATACATTTGTTGGTATTCAGTTAAAATAATTAGTACGATAATTAATTCATTAATGTTCACTACTCCATTTATTTTTTATTATTATTATTATTATTATTATTATTATTTTTATATATGCAATTTCATCTCAAAAAATATGATGGTAATAATTTTGTGGATTTTTTTAATAATAATTTTTTTTTTTTTTCCTGTTATTCTCTCTCTTTCTTTCTTTATTTCTCTCTATCTATCTTTATTTCTCTCTATCTTTATTTCTCTCTATCTTTATTTCTCTCTCTCTCTCTCTCTCTCTCTCTCTCTCTCTCTCTCTCTCTCTCTCTCTCTCTCTCTCTCTCTCTCTCTCTCTCTCTCTCTCTCTCTCTCTCTCTCTCTCTCTCTCTCACATGATATATATAATAATAATAAATTCATATCTATAATAATAATAATAATAATAATAACCACATCTTTTTGACTCATGTTGAGTTATATTTCACTAGATTAATTATACCCTCTTTATAAAATGAATTAATTAAATAAAGTAAATTAATTAATAAATTTAATTAATCGGTAAAGAAATTAAAATAAAAAAAAAATTAAATAGTGTTAAAATATCTGCGATTTAACGAGAATGTGTTAATTATCTGCTAAAATTTCAGCCTGTGTTAATTATCTGCTAAAAATTAAATCAAAATAAATCGTGTTAAAATATAAGCGATTTAACGAGCCTATGTGCAAAAAATTAAATCGGGTTAATTATCTGCTAAAAATTAAATAGTGTTAATTGTCTGCTAAAAATTAAATCGTGTTAATTGTCTGCTAAAAATTAAATCGTGTTAATTGTCTGCTAAAAATTAAATCGTGTTAATTATCTGCTAAAAATTAAATAGTGTTAATTGTCTGCTAAAAATTAAATCGTGTTAATTGTCTGCTAAAAATTAAATCGTGTTAATTACCTGCTAAAAATTAAATCGTGTTAATTATCTGCTAAAAATTAAATCGTGTCAATTGTCTGCTAAAAATTAAATCGTGTTAATTACCTGCTAAAAATTAAATCGTGTTAATTATCTGCTAAAAATTAAATCGTGTTAATTGTCTGCTAAAAATTAAATCGTGTTAATTATCTGCTAATAATTAAATCGTGTTAAAATATAACTGATTTAAGCGTGTGTTAATTATCTGCTAAAAATCAAATCGTGTTAATTACCTGCTAAAAATTAAATCGTGTTAATTATCTGCTAAAAATTAAATCGCGTTAATTGTCTGCTAAAAATTAAATCGTGTTAATTATCTGCTAAAAATTAAATCGTGTGTTAATTGTCTGCTAAAAATTAAATCATATTATATTGAGGGTTTAATTAATATCAGTCAGTCAGTCATTTTTTATTTCAACATTCATTCACTCTGAGAATTTCATGCAATTTTTTTTTTTTTTTTTTTTTTTTTTTTTTTTTTTTTATCTATACAAAAATGGATTGTTTTATGCAAGAATATATATATTTTTTTTTTGTGGTGGTGTGTGTGTATGTTGGGTGATTATATACATACATACATACATATATATATATACGCACACACATACATATACACATACACAGAGATACAGTAATTGAATTGTATGGGTAAAACACACACACACACGCACATTGTATTGGTAACACACATACATAAACACACGCACACATACATATACTTACACACACATATACTTACACACACACACACATATACACACACACACAGCAATCATATTAAAACACACACACACACACACACACAGCAATCATATTAAAACACACACACACACACACACACCAATCATAAAAAAACACACACACACACAAAATAATAATAATATTCTTAAATAAAAGTCAAATTTCACATCAGGTTTAGAATCAGTAAATAATTTTTAAGTTTCATATCCATCAAAAAAAAAAAAAAAAAAAAAAAAAAAAAAATTGAAAATAGAATCATTAATAATTATTTTGTCTTTTGTTGAAATTAATATTAAAATTAATATTAAGAGGAATTATTATTATTATGTGTGTGTGTGTGTGTCATGTTGTTTGTTTGTGTGTGTGTGTGTAATATTGTGTGTGTGTGTGTGTGTGTAATATTGTTTGTGTGTGTGTGTGTGTATAATGTGTGTGTTTGTGTATGTATATTGTTTGTGTGTGTGTAATATCGTTTGTATGTGTGTGTGTACTGTAAACACTGTTGTACACGACATTACACACACACACACACACACACAAACAAACAACAGGTCCAGATAAACAACAACAACAAGAAAACAAAATGGCGTTGTTTGTTTCGTGGCATAGTCAGGAGGAATAAAACGCACACACACACACACACACACACACACACATTAATGGAGGTTGTTTGTTTCGTGGCACAGTCAGGAGGAATAAAACGCACACACACACACACACACACACACACACACACACACACACACAGGGTTCCTTAAAGGTTAGATTAATATTAGTGATTATTATTATACTGCTCCTTGGAGGGAAGAGGTCCTTAGTCGAGGATGTCCTTAGTCGAGGATGTCCTTAGTCGAGGATGTCCTTAGTCGAGGATGTCCTTAGTCGAGGAGGTCCTTAGTCGAGGATGTCCTTAGTCGAGGATGTCCTTAGTCGAGGATGTCCTTAGTCGAGGAGGTCCTTAGTCGAGGATGTCCTTAGTCGAGGATGTCCTTAGTCGAGGAGGTCCTTAGTCGAGGATGTCCTTAGTCGAGGAGGTCCTTAGTCGAGGATGTCCTTAGTCGAGGATGTCCTTAGTCGAGGATGTCCTTAGTCGAGGATGTCCTTAGTCGAGGATGTCCTTAGTCGAGGATGTCCTTAGTCGAGGATGTCCTTAGTCGAGGAGGTCCTTAGTCGAGGATGTCCTTAGTCGAGGATGTCCTTAGTCGAGGAGGTCCTTAGTCGAGGATGTCCTTAGTCGAGGAGGTCCTTAGTCGAGGAGGTCCTTAGTCGAGGAGGTCCTTAGTCGAGGATGTCCTTAGTCGAGGATGTCCTTAGTCGAGGATGTCCTTAGTCGAGGAGGTCCTTAGTCGAGGAGGTCCTTAGTCGAGGAGGTCCTTAGTCGAGGAGGTCCTTAGTCGAGGAGGTCCTTAGTCGAGGATGTCCTTAGTCGAGGATGTCCTTAGTCGAGGAGGTCCTTAGTCGAGGAGGTCCTTAGTCGAGGAGGTCCTTAGTCGAGGAGGTCCTTAGTCAAAGAGCCGTTTCCCTCGGAGGAACAGTAAAAGGAGGTAGTATAACTTTGGGTATATTTGAATAACTTGATTCCTCCAAAGTATGCCAGGACAAACACACACACAGACAGACAGACAAACAACAGGACCAGATTAACAATACCATTTAACAAGATCTTCTAAGTCAACAGAAGTAAATATTGTTGCTTTGGAGTAGTTTGTAGGAATCAATTTACTCCGAATTTACAAGATCTAAGTCAACGGAAATAATATTTGCAAGGCCTGTTATTTTCATCATTTTTTTTTTTTTTTTTGAGTAATTTGTAGGAATCAATATTTACAAGGCCTGTTATTTTCATTATTTTTTTTTTGTTTTTTTTTTTTTGAGTAATTTGTAGGAATCAATTTACTCCGAATTTACAAGGCCTGTTATTTCATTTTTTTTTTTTTTATTATTATTTTTTTTTTTATTATTATTTTTTTTTTTTTTTTTTTTTTTTTTTCTCGGAGTATTTCGTAGGAATCAATTTACTCCGAATTTACCAACCAACACACACTCACCCATACCACTATTATATATATATATATATATATATTATGTAGGGCTACCAATCCTTATAATAATAATAATAATAATAATAATAATAATAATAATAATAATAATAATACCACTACCACCATTACCCATTATATTCTCAGTACCATTTTGATAGGTAGATACCAATCATTATCCACCATCTCTCTCTATCTCTCGCTCTATTTCTATCTCTCTCACAAACAGACATACATACATACATATACTCCTGTCTCTCTCTCTGTCTCTCTCTCTCTCTCTCTCTCAATATCTCTCTCTCAATATCTCTCTCTCCCTCAATATCTCTCTCTCTCTCTCTCTCTCTCTCTCTCTCTCTCTCTCTCTCTCTCTCTCTCTCTCTCTCTCTCTCTCTCTCTCTCTCTCTCTCTCTCTTCCATATCTCTCTCTCTCTCTCTCTCTCTTCCATATCTCTCTCTCTCTCTCTCTCTCTCTCTCCATTAAATATCATTGCTCCTATAAACTTGTAAAAAAGAAAATAATTGGCAATAAACGTGTTTGGATCAGTAGCTGCGACTTTTCATCCTAGCCTCTCTCTCTTAGGTCACCAACCGCACCAAACTGACATTCTCCCAAGCGCACTGAAGGCCGTAACAAAACGATACCACGGCGGAATCATTTTTTTTTTTTATAACGCGTAAAAATTTTCGGGCGGAAATAATAATAATATTTTTTTTTTTTTTTTTTTTTTTTCTTGTATGCGTATAATCTCTCGGTCAAAATAATACTGTAATAGAACGTAATATCATTTTAATTTTTATGTATTCAGTTATCTATTTTTTCCGGTACGCGTAAAATCACGCGGTCGAAAATAATTTTTTTTTTTTTTTTTTTTAACCCATAAAATCTCTCGGCCGAAAAAATACAACGTAATAATATCATTTTAATTGTGTATATGTATATTTAATTATCAATTTTTTCAGTTCCCGTAAAATCTCTCGGTCTAATATACAGTAATAGAACGTAATAATATCATTTTAATTGTGTATATTTATGTATATTTTTACAGTACTGACGCGTAAAACTCCTCGGTCGAATATACAGTAATACAATGTAATATTTAATTATGTATATCTCAATTTTTGTATTTTTATGTTTGTTGTATTTACAGTACTGACGCGTAAAATACCTCGGTCGAATATACAGTAATACAGTATAATTTTATTTATGTGTATATTTATCTCTAACTCGGATATACAGTGAATAAATTCTTTTGTATCACCACCACCACCACCACTAATACATTCATTATACACTCATTGTAGATCATAATACACTATACAGTCGGACTCAGGAATTCATACACAGTCATTGTACAGAAAAACAACATTATTATTATTATTAGGTTTGTTGTTTTGCTAATCACCGAGTCACTTGGTATACACACACACACACACACATACATTGCAGTACTTCCACAATAATAATTACCTCTCTTTCCATATAGCTACTGTGTAAGAATTAATGCAGCCAACTGTACACACACACACACACGTATTTAATCAAAGCATTTATTTACTGTACACGCGAGTATTTAATTAAAGTATTTATTTACTGTATACGCGAGAATTTAATCAAATAATTTATTGTATACGCGAGAATTTAATCAAAGCATTTATTCATTGTACATATTTTAATCCAATCATTTACGTACACGCGAGAATTTAATGAAATCATTTATTGTACACGCTAGAAATTAAAGAAATAATTTATTGTACACGCGAGAATTTAATCCAATCATTTATTGTACATGTGAGAATTTAATCCAATCATTTATTGTACACGCGAGAATTTAATCCAATCATTTATTTATTGTACACGCGAGAATTTAATCAAATCATTTATTGTATGCGCGCATATTTAATCTAATAATTCATTTATTGTACACGCGAGAATTTAATCCAATCATTTATTTATTGTACACGCGAGACTTTAATAAAATCATTTATTTACTGTACACGCGAGTATTTAATCAAATCATTTATTTACCGTACACGTGAGTATTTAATAAAATCATTTATTTATTGTACACGCGAGTATTTAATAAAATCATTTATTTACTGTACACGTGAGAATTTCATCCAATCATTTATTGTACACGCGAGTATTTAATCCAATCATTTATTTATTGTACACGCGAGTATTTATCATCTATTGTACACGCGAGTATTTATCATTTATTGTACACGCGAGTATTTAATCCAATAATTTATTTACCGTACACGCAAGTATTTATTCCAATCATTTACGTATACGCGAGAATTTAATTATATCATTTACCGTACACGCGAGAATTTAATTAAATCATTTACCGTACACACGAAAATTTAATAAAATCATTCATTTACGTACACGCAAGAATTTAATCGAATCATTACTTTACTATATCTATATCTATATGTTGATATAAGCCTTCAGTGTGCAGGGATTCAACCTTTATCATCCCAGCATTACTACGTATAAATCAATCAATCATTTCCTCTCATATCAAACATTATTATATCGCATTGCACCGAAAGTCACACTAAGTCAGTTTGTTGCGGCAGTTACAAATAATATATTGTAATATATTTATCCTGTGTTTGTCTACAATGATAATAATGATAATGAAAATAATAATGTTATTTTTGGATGTGATAATATATTTCTTAGTCTTGATAATAATTGAAACATGGAACAAATAACTTTTTGAAAATATAGTAATTATTGATATAACAAGTTTGACCAGAACTAAAAACTTGACCAAAAACAAAAAAAAACTTTTTGAAAAGTAAAGTAAATGTAATTAAGAAAGAAAAAAAACATTCAACCAAAAATATAATTGTTTTTTTGAAAAAGTAAAGTAAGAAAAAAAGTCTGAGCTAAAACTCAAAACTTACAATTTTTTTTTCTTTTCTGAAAGTTAAAGTTTAAGTGTTGTAAAAAAATCAGTTAAAACAAAAAACTAAACCATTGTTTTGAAAATTAGAGAAATAAAAGAAACATTTCATGTGATGAAAAAGTTAACTTGTAATAAAAAAGAAAAAAAAATTGGAAAGTTAGAGTACTGAAAAATCCAGTTTAAACTAAACATAATTTTTGTAAAAAGTAGAGTAACAAAAAAAAAAATCCATGTGAACTTAAGGTATAAATAATTTTTGAAAAGTAGAGTAACAAAAAAAAACAAAATCCATGTGAACTTAAGATATAAATATTTTTGAAAAGTAGAGTAACCTAAAAAAAAAAAAAAATCCATGTAAATTTTTTTGAAAAGTAGAGTAACGCTAATAATAATGAAAAAAAAAAAATATATATATATATAAATATAACTCGAGCCACAAGTGCCGAGTCCAAAGTAGATGATAATAAATATAAGCCAGATGACAACTGACTGTGAGTCCTGACGGTGCTTCCATCAACACTCATGTTGTCTCGGATCAAACAAAGGGTTAGTGGGTTAGTTTGTTGGTTAGGGTCGTATGCAAGGAACGATGGTGTTGCCGATGGTACCGTCATCATATTCAAGAACATTGTCCATGATCATACCATGCTTTGGGCCATATTCAAGAACATTATTGGTGTTGGCGATCATACCATGCTTTGTGATCATATTCAAGAACATTCATGGTGTTGGCGATGGTATCATGATCATATTCAACAACATTATTGGTGTTGGCGATCATACCATGCTTTGTGATCATATTCAAGAACATTATTCATGGTGTTGGCGATGGTATCATGATCATATTCAACAACATTATTGGTGTTGGTGTTGGCAATGGTACCGTGATCATATTCAAGAACATTATTTTTTTTGGTACAGTGATCATACCATGCTTTGTCATCATATTCAAGAACATTGTTGCGATGACCATACCATAACACTTTGGGCCATATTCAAGAACACTGTTTTTGTTGATACCATGATCATACCATGCTTTGGGCCATATTCAAGAACATTATTGGTGGTGTTGGCGATGGTACCATCATCATATTCAACAACATTGTTGGTGTTGGCGATGGTACCATGATCATATCATGCTTTGTGATCATATTCAAGAACATTGTTGCAATGACCATACCATAACACTTTGGGCCATATTCAAGAACATTGTTTTTGTTGATACCATGATCATATTCAAGAACATTATTTTTGTTGGTACCGTGATCATACCATGCTTTGGGGCCATATTCAAGAACATTATTGGTAGTGTTGGCGATGGTACCATCATCATATTCAAGAACATTGGTATTTTTGTTGATATGGTGATCATACCATGCTTTGTGATCATATTCAAGAACATTGTTTTTGTTGGTACCGTGATCATATCATGACTTGGGGCCATATTCAAGAACATTATTGGTGTTGACGATGGTACCATGATCATATTCAACAACATTATTGGTGGTATTGGCGATGGTACGGTGATCATACCATGCTTTGTGATCATATTCAACAACATTATTGGTGGTGTTGGCAATGGTATTGTCATCCTACCATGCTTTGTGATCATATTCAAGAACATTATTGGTGTTGGCGATGATACGGTGATCATATCATTACTAAACTTATAATAAATTTGTTGAGTAGAGTTACGAAAAAAAGAAAAAAAAAAGTGACCAAAACCTAATTCGGTCCATATTCAAGAACATTGGTGTTGGCGATGGTACGGTGACCATACCATGACTTTGGGCCATATTCAAGAACATTGTTTGTGTTTGTACGGTGATCGTATTCAAGAACATTGGTTTTCCCATGACTAAACTTATAAATTTTTTGAAAAGTAGAAAAACGAACAAGAAAAAAAAAATCCATTTGACCAAAATTTAATTCGGTCCATATTCAAGAACATTGGTTTTCCCATGACTAAACTTATAAATTTTTTGAAAAGTAGAAAAACGAAAAAAAAAAAAAATTCATTTGACCAAAGTCTAATTCCCATATTCAAGAACATTGGTGTTAGTGTTGGCGATGGTACGGTGATCATACCATGCTTTCTGATCATATTCAAGAACATTATTGGTGGTGTTGGCGATGGTACGGTGACCATACCATGCTTTGTGATCATATTCAAGAACATTGGTTTTGTTGGTACGGTGACCATATTGTGATTGTATTCAAGAACATTGTTTTTGCCATGACTAAACTTATAATAAATTTTTTGAAAAGTAGAAAAACGAAGAAGAAAAAAAAAATCCATTTGACCAAAATTTAATTCGGTCCATATTCAAGAACATGGTTGGTGTTGGTGTTGGCGATGATACGATGATCATATTCAAGAACATTATTGGTGTTGGCGATGATACGATGATCATATTCAAGAACATTATTGGTGTTGTGCGATGGTACGGTGATCATACCATGACTAAACTTATAATAAATTTTTTTGAAAAAGTAGAGTTATGAAAAGAATAAAATAAAATAAATCGTGACCAAAACCTAATTCAAGAACATTGTTGCGTTGACCATACCATGACATTGTGATCGTATTCAAGAACATTGTACGATGAACATACCATGAATTGTGATCGTATTCAAGAACATAGTACAGTGACCAACCATGAATTGGGATCGTATTCAAGAACATAGTTGCGATGACCATACCATACCATGACTAAACCTATATAAAATTATGTTTTGATCGTATTCAAAAACATGGTACAGTGACCATACCATGACTTTGTGATCATATTCAAGAACATTGTTTCGGCGTTGACCATACCATGACTAAACCTAATATATGTTTTGAAAAGTACAGTGGCTCAACATAATAGTAGGCCGCCTCACATCAAATATAAATAATATTGCGTCATGCTCATTAAAATATTAGTTTAAAAATATAATATAATACAATACATATTTTTTTTTTTTTTTTTTTTTTTTTTTTTTTTTTACTTAGTGTTAGTACTTTGTTGAACACCCTCTGTATTACACTGTATTACCTCTGTAGTACACTGTATTACCTCTCTGCTTGAGGGTAAGGAAGGTGCTTGTTGACAGGGTAGTGGTTTGTTTACCCAAGCTCTGCAATACACTCATCAGTCATCCCACACACACTATTACCTCTGTGCTGTAGAGTGTATTACCTCTGTATTCACCTTCAGTAATTCACCTTCAGTAAGGTCATTAGGTACCCTTTCGGGTAATGAGACCTTCCGTAGTTGTATTGGCTTAAGTGTGGGCGGTCTTGGGTCGGTATTAGTAAGAGAAACGGTAGTGGTAGCGTTCTGGTTTGTTCTTCCATTCCTTGGTCAGTCGGTTTTTGAAGATATTCACACAATTTGCACTGACAGTGTCTTGGGTTAGCCGATTCCAGTTTCTTTGTTGCACGGCGCGTGAAGAAATTGTCCCTCGGTCCAGGTTCATGCTGTATCTGGAGTTTGAAGTCATGACCCCGATTGTTTACATTTAATGCAGGTTGTATAATCATCCTTCCACACTCACTGCAAGGTGCTGAGTTAAGCTCCTCCAAGCCATGTACTAGTTTAAACATCTGGATCATGTCTGCTCTCTGTCGTCGGAACTCCAGGGTTGGTAGCTCTAGAGTTAGTAGTCTTTCTTCATAAGATTTCCCTGAGAGTCCTGTAACTAGTCTTGTGGCTCGACGTTGTACATATTCTAGTGCGTCTTTGTCCCTCTTTAGCTTTGGTGACCAGATGACTGATGCATACTCAAGGTTTGGGCGTACTAGCGACTTGTACAGAGAAAGGAACGCAGTGGGGTCCAGAGCTTTGAATGTATGCTTGATGGCTCCGAGAACACTATTGGCTTTATTTACTTGGGTCTGGATGTGCTTAGAAAATGTCAACCCCGAATCCACAATCACGCCCAGGTCTTTTTTCCTCTGTGGTTGTCATTATGTGGTGTTGAGTATTGTCATCTAGGAGCATTGTGTACTCCTGGAGAGGGTTTGATCTTCCTAGATGCATTGTTTTGCATTTGGTTGGATTGAGTTTCATTCCCATGTTGTTTGCCCAGCTTTGGAAACGGTCAAGTCCTGCTGTAGCGTTGTGGTGTTTGGTGGATCCATTATCAGCCTCTCTTTCTTTAAGGAAAACATCTTTGTGTCATCCGCGTACATCAATGTGGGGTTGTGCAGGTTGTCCGGTAGGTCATTCACAAACAGTATAAACAAGAGAGGACCCATTACCGATCCCTGGGGGGACGCCGCTGGTGACATTCACACTGTCTGAGATTTCCCCGTTGATCTTTACTGATTGTTTGCGTCCAGTCAGGAAGTTTTGTATCCACTGCTTGAGATTTCCTGTGATGCCATACGCTGGAAGTTTTGTTAAGAGGCGCATATGCATTACCTCTGTATTACCTCTCTGCTTGAAGGTAAGGAGGTGCTTGTTGACAGGGCCCCTGATGGTTTGTCTACCCAAGCTCAGCAATACATGGTTGACAGTTCTCACACAGACATTACCAAACACTTTAGGATTACTTTCTTTGACTTTCCTTGCTGTCACTTGAGGATTAGACTCTAACCTAACCTAACCTAACCAAACCTAACGACCTAACCTAACCTGACGACCTAACCCAACCCAACCTAACCTGACGACCTAACCCAACCCAACCTAACCTGACGACCTAGACCCAACCCAACCTAACCTGATGACCTAACCCAACCTAACCTAACCTGATGACCCTAACCCAACCTAACCTAATCTAACCTGATGACCTAACCTAACCTAACCAACCTAACCTAACCTAACCAACCTAACCTAACCTAACCAACCTAACCCAACCCAACCTAACCCAACCTAACCTGACTACCTAACCTAACCTAACCCAACCTAACCTAACCCAACCTAACCTAACCTAACCTAACCTAACCCAACCTAACCTAACCTAACCTAACCCAACCTAACCTAACCTAACCCAACCTAACCTGACGTAACCTAACCTGACGTAACCTAACCTAACCTGACGACCTAACCTAACGACCTAACCTAACCTGACGACCCAACCTAACCTGACGACCCAACCTAACCTGACGACCCAACCTAACCTGACGACCCAACCTAACCTGACGACCCAACCTAACCTGACGACCCAACCTAACCTGAACTAACTAATGTTTCACAATGTTCATAGACCAAGGAAGAGTCTTCCTTTTTAGTATTTTGAAAAATAAATCAATAATAAAGTGAATCGATGTCAACCGAAAAAACGACTTTGGTAAAAATGCAAGATTTTTATTTTTTTTTTTTTTTTTTTTTTTTTTTTTTATTTTTTAGTTTGTTGAAAAAAAAAAATCCATGTCAACTGAAAAACGACTTTGGTTAAAATGCAAGAATTTTTTTAGTATTTTGTTGAAAAAATAAATAAATCTTAAAAAACAAATCCATGTCAATCTAAAAACGACTTAGGTCAAAATGCAAGAATATTTTTAGTATTTTGTTAAGAATTTTATTTGTGGTATTGCCGATGGTACGATGACCATACCATGACACTATGGACCATGAATGTTCTTGAATATGGACCATCGTACAACACCATGAGGCCATGGGTGTTCTTGAATATTGACCATTGTACAACACCATGACACTGTGGACCGTGGGTGTTCTTGATATGGTCCATCGTACAACGCCATGACACTATTGCCCATGAATGTGTTCTTGAATATGGACCATCGTACAACACACCACACCATGAATGTTTCTTGAATATGGACCATCGTACAACACCATACCATGACACTATGGACCATAAATGTTCTTGAATATGGACCATCGTACAACACCATACCATGACACTGTGGGCCATGGTTGTTCTTGAATATGGACCATCGTACAACACCATGAATGTTCTTGAATATGGGGCCATCGTACAACACCATACCATGACAATATGGACCATGAATGTTCTTGAATATGGGCCATAGTACAACACCATGACACCATACCATCGCCGACACCATGCATGGGGCGGGCGTTCATGCATACCACCCACCCATCGTGTTTACTATCCATCGTGTGTACTATCATGGCTTTTTTCTCTAATTCATCGCCTTCATTCATTTAACCATGGGGTGTCGTATTCAAGAACATGTTGTCATAGTATTTACGATGGTGTCATGGTATCACACTAAACCACCACACCACATCAGTATTGTAAGCAACACACACACACACACACACACACACACACACACACTTACATACATACATACATACACACACACACACACACACACACACACACACACATACATACATACATACGCACAGAGATGATAATTGTACACACACACACAGGATAATTACACACACACATACATACACAGAGAATAATTTTACACACACACACAGGATAATTACACACATACATACACAGAGAATAATTTTACACACACAGAATGATTATACACACATACACACATACACATACATACATACATACAGAGGATAATTTTACTCACACATACACACACACAGAGGATAATTTTACACACACATATACATACATACACAGAGATGATAATTGTACACACACACACACAGAGGATAATTTTACACACACACACACACACAGACAGAATAATTACACACACACACACATGTTCTTG
>JAWQEG010005106.1:0-32673 GCA_033782935.1 Petrolisthes cinctipes
GTCACGTTTGTCTGTCTCTGTGTGTGTGTGATTCAGTCCACTTGCGAATTTTTTCACATATCCAACCACACAACACACATGGACTTTTCTCTCCTTCTTCCACACCTTTCATCTTTTTCTCTAATCCTCACACTATACCTCCCTCCATCAATCTCTTCATTGTTTTCTCTCCCCCCTCACTTACCTACCTACCTACCTTCATCCATCCATCCATGCCTTCCTCCATCTATCTCTTCATTTTTTTCCTCTCCCCTTTCACTTACCTACCTACCTACCTACCTACCTTCATCCATCCATCCATCCATGCCTTCCCTCCATCTTTTTCTCATCTCCCTCCTCACCTACTTACCTCCCACACTCATCACTCACTTCATCTTAATTTTCTCTCCCTCCTCACCTACTTGGTCAGAACAACTTAAAGGGGTAGTACAGTGTTGGTAAATCTGGAGCAACTGATTCCTACAAACTATTTTTAATAAGGGGTGATTCTCTTGTTGGTGAATTGGAAGGTCTGTGATTCCTCCAAGGTATATATACCAGGAAACAGATAACCTTAATTAAGGACCCTGTGATCGTGTATGAGAATTGGAGGCTTCCAAGTCCTCCTGACTATACCACGAAACAAGCTCCTTCCATATAGGCCTATCCTAGGTAGTGTTTCGTGGCAATATTTGAAGAACTCATTTACCTTCAATTTTCTTATTACATCACAGGGTCCCTTAATGGGGGATCTATTTAGTGGAATAGTTTTGAGGAATCAGTAGTTTTCTCTAATTTACCAACACGAGAATATCCCCATAATTAATTAACACAGCTTTTGTTTGCCTTGCCTTCAGAGCTTCAACTTTTGCCAGGCTTTCTTCCTTCCTTCCATTCTTTCACTTAAGACTAAACAAGACTTGATCCTTTCCTTTACTTCCTCTCCTCAGTCCACAAAGGAATCGTTTATTGGAGAGAATTGGAGACCTACTGAGTGATTCCTACAAACTGTGTTACAATACAAATTCCTTATATGACGTAAAGGTAATTGGCTTTTGTTTATGCAAGGTAGGTTTTAATATCCATCTTCCTCCTCCCTTCCTTATTCAATAACAAAAATATATCCTCATCCTATATTCTCTCCAACTCCTACTCCTCCTCCCCTTTCATCCTATCCAACTTTTCTCCTCTCTCCCTCAACTCTCCTCCATTACTCTCTCTCTCTCTCTCTCTCTCTCTCTCTCTCTCTCTCTCTCTCTCTCTCTCTCAATCCAGTCTTTCTCTCCATCTCTCTCTTCCTCCCATTCCCACGATTCCTTCATTTCTATGACCCATTATTCTTTTCTTCCTTCCTCTCTTTCTGTCCTCCTTTATCACATTTCCTCTCTTTCTCCCTTCCTTCCTCTTTCTTCCACTTTTCCTCTCTTCCTTCTTTCCTGTTCTTCCTCTCTTCCTCCCTCTCTCCTCTCTTCCTTCCTCTTTTTCTCTCTTCCTCTCTCTCCTTTCTCCCTCGGGCAGCAATCCTTCCCCTTTAGGTTTATCCTGCTCTCTCTCTCTCTCTCTCTCTCTCTCTCTCTCTCTCTCTCTCTCTCACACACACATTCACACTCACACATTCTCTCTCTCTCTCTACACACAAACTCTCACATTCTCTCTCTCTCTCTCTCTCTCTCTCTCTCTCTCTCGTCTCTCTCTCTACACACATACACATTCTCTCTCTCTCTACACCTACGTTGAATAATGAAAAAAAATATTCATCTAAAGTTTGGGAATAAGTTATAGGAAGACTGATGATGTGGGTCGACTGGTGACTACATATTCCTCCACACTCACTACGTCACGAAACACACACGTACCCATAGAGTACCACCGGTAAAATAGCATAGGTTGGTTGATTGATTGATTGATATTAGGAGCCGCAACAGCGAGTTCATATGGCGCCAGAGAAAGATGAAGATGATGATGATGACTGAGAGATGGGACAGTAAACACAAAAAGTAGTATTTCCTATATAGCACATATCTTTGGAGGAATCAGTACAGTCATGAAACACACACACACACACACACACTCTCATACACATACATACATACACACACACACACGTAGCATACATACATACATAGATAAAGTATTGTGGCATAGTTTGGAGGAATCAACAGCCACCAGATCCCTCCCTCCCTCCATAATAATAATAATAATAATAATAAAGGCCAGTGTGTAATACAGTGTTGGTTGGAGGTAAATCTGGAACAACTGATTCCTCCAAACTATTCCAAGCAACAGGCCATAAACCATTAATTACTTTGGTGCATGTGGTGTTGTTTCGTGGCACAGTTTGGAGGAATCAGTTGCTCCACATTCATTCACCATGCAACAAATAATTCTCTCTTGTGTTTCAGGGAGTAAATTGGGTCAGGGTTGGATTACAGGTATCAGGTAATTGAGAGAGAGAGAGAGAGAGAGAGAGAGAGAGAGAGAGAGAGAGAGAGAGAGAGAGAGGAGAGAGAGAGAGAGAGAGAGAGAGAGAGAGAGAGAGAGAGAGAGAGAGAGAGAGAGAGAGAGAGAGAGAGAGAGAGAGAGAGAGAGAGAGAGAGAGAGAGAGAGAGAGAGAGAGAGAGAGTGTGTGTGTGTCTATTGTATGGTTTCACCTATTGACATTTTGCATATTATTCTAATAATAGTTGTCTTGGTAACCGATGATCCAGATAAAACATTTCTGCTTGTGTGTGTGTGTGTGTGTGTGTGTGTGTGTGTGTGTGTGTGTGTGTGTGTGTGTGTGTGTGTGTGTGTGTGTGTGTGTGTGTGTGTGATATAGATCGATATACATACACACATACAGAGGGAATAAAAAAAAAAAGGGGGGGACACGATAGGATTGACTGTACAAAAAAAAACTATGATAGTGAATCCAGCAGGGTGAAGTGGAGTGGACAGAGTGGAGTGGAATGAAACAAAATACAATGGTGTGGAATAGTGTGAAACGAAGTGGAGTGAGGTGGAACGAAGTGGAGTGGAATGAAACAAGAGTAGAAAGGTGTGGTGGAGTGGTGTGGAACGAACTACAGTGTTGAGAAGTGTGGTGTGGTGTGGAGGGGTGTTTGTGGAGTGAAAAAAAAGGCCCCAAATTTTATTCTCCGTGCACACCCAGACTCGACCTCGATGCCTGCTGACTCCATTCCATTTCACTCCCACATCACCTCACAGTACTTCCACAGCATTTCCACAACACTTCCCACCTCCGCAACACACTCTCTCTCTCTCTCTCTCTCTCTCTCTCTCTCTCTCTCTCTCTCTCTCACACACACACACCGTTAAATCTTATACCTATGCTCAATGAGGTGTGTGTGTGTCTGTGTGTGTGTGTCCTGGTAGAGAATATACAGTAGAGTTCCGAGCAGATGTAAAGGTAATTTAATACTGTCTCTGCCTCTCGACACTAGAAGGAAATCGATTCTGATATATTTACTCCTGCCTGCTTCTTTCTCTGTGTGTCATGTGAAGACAAGAGATAGAGGCTGGTATTATTATACTATTACTTCGAGGAAAAGTTCTCTTTGTCATTCAAGTTCCTGTTATTTTGTTATTTAGTCATACGAATTGAACGACAACTTGCCTTTCGTAGAACATAAACAAACAACCCAATAAGGTATAACAAACAGCCTTAAGATCTAACCATCTGCTGGTTTGTGTGCGTCATATATATGAAGGTGAGGGATATTATACTGTTTGGAATATAAACAAAATAATCACAATGAGGGACAATCACATTCTTTGTAACCATTATCCTCTCTGAACGTGAAGTGGTTGAGGCAGTGTTTCCCCCTTCATCTGCTCGGAACTGTACCTAAACACAACACAACAAAAGACACACCCACACACACACACTGGAAGAATGATAGAGGTATGTGCCCTGAGAGAGAGTGGCAGTGGGCTGGGGAAGGAAGGGAGACCAGGGGTAGGTGACTGTGAGGCGTTAGAGAAGAGCAGCTTTAAGAGGGTGGAGGGCAGCAGCAGTACCACCACCACCACCACCAGCAGAAGCAGTGTTGTTGGCTGGTGGGATTGGTGGTAGTGGTGGTGGTGGTGGGCGGGTGATATTGCTCCCTCCACACCTCCTGTATACCCTACACGCCCACAGCTGATACACATGACCTTCTTCCTTCCCTCTTTTGCACGTGTACTTCACCACCATATTTCCTGACCTCTTTCCTCTTTTCCTACCTCTACTCGTCCATATTTGTTGACCTCTTTCCTTCCTTCCTCTTTTCATGCTTCTACTAGTCCATATTTCCAGACCTCTATTCTTTTTTTCCTTCCTCTCACCATGCACATACAGTATATACAGTACACACCCACATTTCCTTACTTCACTTTTCTTCCTTCTTTCATACACACCAGTATACACTCTCCATACCCTATCTACACGCCCACCCTTCCTTCCTTCTTCCCTCCTTTCCACACCTTTCTCTTCATTCACACCGTTACACACACACACACACACAATACAATACCCTAGACCAGCCTGCCAACAGTATAGACCTGATCGATTTATATCCACAGCCCTGACCTTGAGAATAACATATGTGTAGCATTAACCTTCAGTACAAGATGTTCGTGTCATTTATAAATAACAAAAACAATGCCTGAGGGGGGGGGAATACACTGTCGGTACAGTTGGACACATGAATGGGTGGTACAGCCCAGGTGAAAGATACTTGTCCCACTTGAGTAACCAGTGTCTATTATCAGGTACTTGCTTTTTATTACCATCCTCAATACTGGCTTCTGCCCCTGATGTCTCCTATTTGGCACTAAGGAACTTGATATTGGGAGAAAATGACCATCTTTCATTTGGGCTGTACCACCCATTCATGTGTCCAACTGTACATTGGTGTGCCCTAATTCCACCACCAATGTATGCCAGGAAACAAGTGCAAATAAGCAAAAATAATGGTGGCCTGTTTGTAGCTTGTAATAGTTAGGAGGAATCAGTTGCTCCACATTATTATAACAGAAAAAATATATACCAGAAAACAATATAATAGAAAATATAACAAAAAAAATATGTATATAACTAGAAAAAATACAAAATAGAAATTATAACAGAAATAATATATATACCGGTACTAGAAAAAATACTAAAAATATATACAATAGAAAATATAATAAAAATCCAAGCTAACTGTATGTGACTTTTGGAAAACGAGTCTTATCTTCTTCCTACTGACTCAACATGTATCTGTTATCACACTACTAACTCTTATCTGATTTACACACACACACACACACACACACAAAGGTGAGATCGTAATCCAACTTTGTATTTAGGCATTGTGGAAACTTCAAATATTTTAATTAAGGGGTGAATTGGAGGGACACTCCAAACTTGGTCACGAAACAAACAGATCCCCTGTATGATTTTGTTACCTGGGATAGTTTGTAAGAATCTGCAGCCCCCCCCCCCCTCCACCCACTCACCCCCGAGTTCCACAATAACAGAAAATTCCTCCCTTAAATTACAAACTCCTTTTTACTAATCATGTTGGCCTAAGGTTCTATAAGCTGTGTTTGTTGGTCCATTTTGTACACATGTATTAATGTAAGGGTGGTAATATTTTAACATGTGGATATAGCCTATATAACTTACAGCAGAATATACTGTACATGATTTGCTGTGATCTAAATAAACTCTATCTCTCTATGTATGTATATGCTTTCGATGTGTATTATTACTTAGATAGGAATAAACTTGTTTTATTGTTACTTGTTTGTAATATATTCTATGTCCCGCTTCACCAGCAGATGGTTTTCTTCTGGGCCTTCCTCAATATCATTAAACACTATAAATCACTTCAAATGCTCATATCATTCATGTCGTAACACTCAGCCAACAGATGTGCTTTCAGTCTTTTCTTAAAAAATCGTGTAATTTGCTGTGGTCAATAAACTTGACCTACGTATTTATGTATTTATGTGATACTTTGATAATTTTCAATGTACAATATTACTAAGAGAAGAATATACACAGGAATTGCCGTGGTCAATGAACTCTTATCTATTTACCAATGCATGTATGAATATGATATACTTTGATGACAGACTTGAACACATAATTATTTTGCATAATGGGTGTATATTTATGTTGATGAGAGGTGTGAACATATACAATACTTTGTATACATTAATGATGCCACTCACGAATGAGATGGTAGTTTGTTTGGGCGGTGTGGGATCCGGGTCAGTGCTGGTAGTGGGTGCTGGTGGTGGTGGTGCTGGTGGTGGTAATGGTGGAGGGGGTTGAGGGTCACCCAGGCACTTGGACATATGTGACTGGGAGGGGGCAGTGGTGGTGGTGGTAGTAGTAGTAGTGCGGGGGAGTTTGTTTGGATCAGCAGCCAGGTGAAGGTGAAGTTGTACCTCACCAGTAGCCAAGTCTACATGCAAAGTATGTGATGAACCGTCTACACACTCCAATGGGTCACTTGGTGGGAATTGTTCACTCACATAGACCGGGGCGGGTCGTGGACACCCAGGACACCGCCCACTGTCATCCTCCACACCCCCTCCAGCACCACACCCACACGCCCGTCCGCCGCCGCCCACCGCACCCAGCACCACCTCCTCCCGCTGGGGGCTGCTGTCCTGAGTCTGGGTGAAGGCACTTGGTTGGTGGGCGGGGCTGGTGGCGGGCGTGAGGGCGGGTAGGGACTCTGGTGTTAGAGTCTCAGAGGAGGCAAGGCTGGCGGGTCTCAGGGACGAATTTTCCCACACTCGTTCGAACTCACTCAAGTCCGGAAGGCAGGGGGTGGCCCCCTCCCCTTCCCGTACATCATTATTGCCTCCTGATGCTGCTGCTGTTGCTGCCTCTCCGCCATCCCCGGGTGTTGAGCAAACCTCTGTAGGGTGTGACGGGGTAATGGTAGTGGTCATCTGGGGGGTGGGAAGCTCCTCTGTCCCCACTCCTCCCCCTGTACCTTCCACTTGGTTAGTACCAGGCTGTGTGGCCTCCTCGTCCCTGCTGCTGCTGCTGCTAGTGGTGGTGATGGGACTAGAGGCTCGGGAAGACTCTGGTGAGGGTGAGGAGCCGTGTGGAGGCGGGGGCGCGGCGGCTTGAGGTAGCTGGAGGTCATGATTGGAGGTGGAGGTGTGGGGCCGCACCTCCGCCCGGGACGGCTCAGCCACCATGGCGGGGGTCAGTGGCCCCCCAACATACCCGGCCAGTGAGGGCCAGGCGGCTCTACATATCCCTCTCTTTAACAATCACTCCTATACCCTGCCAGCTCACTCCTGACTCGCTCACTGCTACACGCACACCCACACACACACACACACGCACCACCTGATGCTACACCACCGCGGTCCGTCCTGTCTCACTGCTGCCACCCCGCTCACTGCCAGCCTCTGCCTCAGCTGCCAACCAACCCCTCACTCACTCCCTCCCTCACCCTGGCCCTCTTAGCTCCCCCACCCCCACCATCCCTCCCTGCCACCAACACATACACCATGAATTAGTACACGCTTGTCTACATTTACAGAACAATCACTCACAAACATATCCCCGTAAGTAATATAAATAACTTCGGAATATATATATATATATATATTATTGACAAAACAATGATGTTACGGGTAATAATCCAAGTAATAACAGACAGAAGTTATATATATGTGTTTGTTTTGACAGATATATTTGACAATGGATATGTAGGCTATGTGGCAGGAACTATTGTGTGTGTGAAACGGGTGGAAGAGAGGCGGTGGAAAACATGTGGATGAGACGGTGGAGGAGAGATGGAAACAAAGGTGGAGAGGAGATCAAGGGGAACAAGCCGAGCAGAGAAAGAAAAACAGACGTGGAGAGAGTGGAGAAGAGGAGGAGGAGGAGGGGGGGGATACAAAGGATATTCAAACAACAAACAGAAAAGAAAAAGGAATAGAGGTAAAGAGGAGAGAAATAAAGAGAAGAAGAAGAGAGGAAAGGAAAAAAAGAGAAGAAGAGAGGAAAGGAAAAAAAGAGAAGAGAGGAAAGGAAAAAAAGAGAAGAAAAGAGAAAAGGGGAAGAAAAGAAAAAGATAGAAGAGGAGGAGATAAGAGGTACCAGAGAGATATAGTGAGCCAGATGGTGAGCCTGACAACCAACACACACACACACACACCTGCCTTGCCTTCACTACCACCAACACCACCACACAATGAAATGTATAACAAGGGAAATATGGAAATACTGTACTCACACCTGTACCAACAACAACAACAACAACTCACCCCCCCCCCCATACACACACTGCAAACCATAACCATATCTCATACAAACAAACACATACATACATACATAGGCCACTAAACACACACATACATACAAAGGCCAAAAAACTGTAAAACTTGTAAAGAACTGCATAACAAGGGACACCAACAACAACAACAACAACTCCACACACACTGCAAACCATAACCATATCTCATACAAACACACACATACATACATAGGCCTCTATTCCACTAAACTGTAAAATTGTAAAGAACTGCATAACAAGGGACATATGGAAATACTCACACCTATACCAACAACAAACAACACACTGCAAACCATAATACAAACACACACACACATACATACATACATACATAGGCCACTAAACTGTAAATATTAACTAAGTACGGTACGGTAAATTTCTTATTATAACTTGTGAAGAACTGAATAACAATTAAGGGGGTGCGGGAATATGGGGACAGGCTGGGGGGGGGGGGTAGGAGGGTGCGGGAGTAGGGGACAGGCTTGGGGGGTGTGGGAGTAGGGGGACCAGCTTGGGGGGGGGGGGTGCAGGAATAGGGGACAGGCTTTCTACCCCCCCCAAGCCTGTCCCCCTATTCCCGCACCCCCATACCCCCCCCCCAAGCCTGTCCCCTATTCCCGCACCCCCTTTAAGGAACATAATTATGGAAATACTCACACCTGCATTACCAACACCAAAAAATAATAGGAGAGAACAAACAACAACAAGCAAGAATAGGAGAGAAAAGAGAGGAGATGAGAGGACAAGAGAGGAGATGAGAGAATAGGAGAAAAAGAGATGAAAGAAAAGAAAAGGAGAGGAGAGGAGAGAACAATATAAACATATCTCATACAAACACAGACATACGCCACTAAAATATATATATATACACAGTATCAATTTATTCCTTTAATTTAGGAGAAGGAATATTTTTTTTTTAACATTACATACAGTACTCATGAAAATATAATTATCAACTAATATCTACAGTACATAATTTAAGCACTGTTAGCCATGGGAGATTAAGGGGGTTATAATACAATGTTGGTAAATGTGGAGCAACTAACTAATTCCTCCAAATTATTCCAAGCAACAGGCCACCACCATTATTTTGGTTCATCTGGCCCTCTTTCCTGGCATACTCTGGAGGTAACAAGGTGCTCTAATGATCCAAAAGTTAATTAAGTAACTTTGTTGAAACACACTATTGACCTGCAGCAGCGGTAGAGGAATGCTGTCAATAACAATATATAAAGTCTCCTCCTCATGCAATGTTGTTCCCTATCCATCCTGTCAGGTTAATGGGTTATTATTATTATTATTATTAAATTAGACCAGAGACACAAAGCTGGGAGAGAATACAAGCATTCTATCAATCCGAGGACCCACCCAGCCCCATGAATCCAGCCTGAAGAAAAGAAGACAGCTTAGAGAAAGAAAGATGAGCAGTTAGCTCAATAAATACATATTAGCCCTACTCTTGAAGCCAGCCAGTCCTACACCATTAAAGACACATTCATCAAGGCCATTCCACAGAGACACCGACCTAGGGACAAATGATCTACTGTACTGACAGGTTCTACAGCACGGCAATACGTAAGCAAACTTATGGGAGGCCAATGTACCACGAGTGACACGAGCTGAAACATACAGAGGTGACAGAGACGAGTTAAGAGGATGCAACACATTACTTCTGATCTTGAAAAGCATCCACAATGATGCAACATTATTAACTCATCTTGTTGTCAGACTAATGCATAGTTTAACTCAGCTTGTTGTCAGGCTAATGCATATATTAACTTATCTTGTTGTAACCTTCCATGGTGTGTTTCATTAAATGACTCACACCCATTGTATCACTGACCTTGATACATATGCAGATGTAACACACTTTAACAAATATACATATGCTGTATTCCTTTATACTGTATACTCCTTATCTCTACACTGACCATTTGCTTAAGTAGGGAACAAAAGCCTAGACACATCACCCATGTATAAAAAAGGTTTCTTGATCAGTGAAAGGTGCTATGATCAGTGAAAGGTGCCATGATCAGTGAAAGGTGCCATGATCAGTGAAAGGTGCCATTATCAGTGAAAGGTGCCATGCTAGTATTTATTTTGTAATGATTGACAGCAAATGTGTGTATGTTGTGGTCCTTTATTTTATATTTGCTCTTCAGATTCTGGTGATAGTACAGTATGTTAGGAACACACCGCATTTCAGATACAGTACTGTACTTGTTTTGCTTATACTGTCACAGAAAAAGAATTTTGAAATTATTCTAGTATTTTCTTTTGAATTTTTGTTTATGGTTACTATGTTCGTTATGTGGTTCTTCATTTACTGTCACTACAGTGCTTAAAAATGTACACAACTAAATGTTATTCTGCATAATATTATTCTTTTAGTCATCACTAAGGGGAGGGGAAGAGTATGTGGATGATACTGAAAATGCTAATGTGTATGTAGGGAGATAGAGTGCCACTGTAGCCTTGTAGGTGCTGGACACTTTGGGATGTCTATTTAGCTTTCCTCCCTCCACCTAAATCTGCCACTATCCCTGGCCTACAAATGCGCTATGATCTGTTAGTACTACAGTATCTATCTATAAGGGTTATCATATCAGTAACACCTCCAATACTAACACCACAACTTCCCTGTCCATCATTCCAATATTTTTCCTTTCAGAAATTTCTCCATGTCATTTCCTTCTCTTCCTCTTCAGTGTATAAACATGGAGATCTAGCACTCATAAAAAAAATATCTATCTATCTATAGCTCCGACGCCTCGTTCCCTCCGGAGACTCCAGCCAAGGGGGTGGCCACGGCAGAAGAGTCTCCAGTTTTCCCTGTTCCAGCACTCCCTCCTCACTTGCTCCATCCCCCCTGCCCCCCCTCACACTTCTCTCTCTCTCACATACTCTTCCACTCTGTTCTGCCATCTAACTGGAAGTCTGTCTCTCACACCAGGTCCCACAACTTCACTATCGTACATCTTTTTTACAAACTCCACACCTTGCATTCTCTCCACATGTCCAAACCACCTCAATGTATTACGCTTCACTCTCTCAACCACTCCACACTCAATACCAATTGCATTCTCACTCATACCACATCTCTCATACACACTCTCATTACAAAATTGGTATTTAACTTTTATAGGGAGAGCCTTGTTACTCAGGTACAGTAATTTCTCCTCACCACAGCAGTGTATTCTGTCCCCAGGTGATGGACCTTGGCCCCCTTCTATTCATTTCATATATAAACGATCTAGATATTGCCATAAACAAAACAAAACGAAAGCAGCCTTAGCAAATCTGCAGACGACACTAAAAGAGAAAGAATCATTAACTCAGAAGAGGATTTACGTGCCCTACTAAATGATCTTTGATAACCTACCTTAGAAACATGATTAGTTCGACAAGTGGCAGATGAAATTTAATGTTGATAAATGTAAAGTGTTAAATGAAGGAATAACAACATACTAGACAGCTTATACCATAGATAACACAAAACTAGGTCATTCTATATGTGAAAAGAATCTGGGAGTAGGCTAATGGTTTGTTATTACTGTAAAAACCTATGTCCTAAACAGAGCCAATAGAACACTAGGATTCATATCACAAAGTGTAATTTAACAAACAGTCAGAGTTTTACTACAGCTGTAACTTCTTTTGGTTTGACCGCACTTGAATTATCCAGTTCAGTTTTGGTGCCCATTCTATAGGATGGATATCAATTTACTGGAATGCATACAAAGGGAGGTACAGTATTGTTAAACTACTTCTCTGAGGAAAAGTTCTCTTTGTCGCTCAATTCCTATGACATGCAGATTGCTATGCAAATTGAGCGTTGAGAAGGCTTTACCTCGAAGTAGTTTAATAACCCCACCCAAAGAGGGATGACTAAAATGATTCACACCTTAGATACGGTACTACTCATATGCAGAAAGATTAAGAGAGCTGAACCTGCACTCACTTCAAACACGAAAGGTGAAAGACAATCTTAAGAAGTATGAAGAGTGAGTAGCCAAGACAAAACACACTCAAATGGATTCAATTTACACAAATTCCATTTTTGGCACGATATTGGAAGTCGCTGATCAAAAAATAGAATGGTTGATGAGTGGAACAAGAACATAACATTGAATAATAAGTTGAACAGATATATGGACTCAAAATGGGTCTGCAGTATATCAGGAGCTGTCATGAGCTTTTTGTATTTTCGTAATTTCTCATGTTCCTGTATCCACCACTTCATTCAATACTCAGTCACTCATTGAAGACCAACAATTTTTTTTCCAAATATGTTATTCATAACCATACTGACCAAGTGATGTAATGGGCCTGTATTATATGTTAAGTGTCAAATAAGATAGTGCAACATTACTTACATCAATGATCTAATTACATAAAAAAAAAATTGTCCCTTGAAAACTTTTCCTATAGGCAAATTAAGAGACAAACGGGAAATTCAGGATATCAGCATCTCTACCTCCTCTATCTAAAACCCCATCACACATTTATAGAACCAATAACATGAACGATAGCGGTCATATATGAAAAAGTATGTGATGCAAAACCCTTCCCATAGAAACATGACGAATGAATGACTGTCCCTTTCCCTTCCCTTCACTACCATCGTGTAATGTCACCTGTATATTTGAGGTTAAAATCATCCTGTAGGCAGCGAGAGCACTAACTGATGACCTGAGGTGTGGGACTACAGTGTTGCCTCGTGATATATTAACCAACTGCCGTGCCAACAAGGAAGTTCAAGAGGTAAATATGAGTCCTGGTCGAGGTGTGAGTGGGAAGGTAAGAGTCAATAATAATGTATTTTTTTGGTTCTCTACTCACCACCATTCCTTCTTTTACCATGCGGCGGGACCTGCTAATCGTCACTGCCACCCTATTCTTCATCTTGATCACCATGGAAATTTTTGGTGCTTGACTCAGGTAATACTCAGCATCTCTATCCGTATATTTACTACAGAGTGGCCGCCATACTTGTTGTGCTGTGACGTCACGAGTAGATGCCACCTAATTCTTATTTCTATTATAATTGAACATTTCCCAAACAACACTTGTCATTCTTATGGTGCAATTTTTTTTAGAAATAACTAGTGTGTGTATATTTCATAATTATGGTATAAAACTATACAAAAACAGATTTTCTTTCCAGAAGCAACTCTTGACGTCATCGTCGTCCGATGGTGGTTGGCCAAGAATCAATATAAATAATACACAAATATAATTGTTTTATCAAATTCAGATTGTAATAGAAATATCCAAGCATGTGGCATCATCTTGGGTCATTTGCATTATCATATTCATTCCCAATATTCTATAGTTCAATAATATGATATTTGTGTGATTACATAAGACTTGTATGATAACGCCTCTATAAATCTAGTTATATCATTCAAATTATTTTTTTCCAGCTGGTAGTTTTCGTGTGATTACATAATACACGTAGATTTAAATAGACAGATGAACTTCTTTAACCAGCAGACTGATCATCTCAAAAGTGAAATTTTACCCACAGAATCGGACACCGAGAAGTGAAACCTGCTAAAATATTCCTTTATCATGTATGTTCCATGCATGTATGTAAAAATCGTTGTTATTATTTATTCTATTTTCTTTCCATCATACTTCATCTTCATATTATGTATAAACACCAAAAATCTTTCTAAATAGTACAGAAATATTTATTAATGCTGCCCTTACCTAGTTTTCTATTATGTATCAGCCTAATAGAAAAGTATGGTCAAGGAGAGACAATAATATTTCTGATAAATTTTCGGTAAATTTACAGAAGTACTGTGTTCACTATATTGTATATTTTAGTATCCTTACCCACTATTTTGGACCATTCTAAGACACTTTTCATCTATGGAGTTTCTCTCGGAGATGCCCCGTTTTCGAGATATGCCCCGTTTTACAAACATAACACAGTACTTCTATAATAATACCAAATTTTCTTTAACCTTCTTTTAGTTTTGTATGAAATCTGTCGTTAGTCTTAACATATTTCATCTTTTCCTCTTGACACAACCACTCATTTTATTTTAATTCCTAAACTTAATGAGATAGACTCATAGAGGAATGTAGTATTATTAAACTACTTTGAGGAAATGTTCTCTCCGATCGTCACTCAACTGTACAATGCGACTTGTGCCACGAAGAATCTTTCCCTTGAAGAAGTTTAATAATACCATCCATAACATCAAGAATGAAAGATTCAAACACATAGTTGTAGCTAGGGAAATATTACCAATGGTAGGTTTCTGAACTATAGAGCTGGTGCATGGTTCCTATGACATTATATTCTGCTCTCTAAATTTATTCCATCATAAACAATTATAGTAGTTAGTTTATAAACAATTATAGTAGTTAGTTTGTTTCCATCTGAGCCTCATATAATATTATGGTATATGTGGCATATTCGGATTAGTGTAGGCTGAGTGCATGGGTAATGTGTCTGACTTCACTCCCTATAGCTGTCATCTCGCTGCATGGTTATATCTTTGATAAACATAAAAATAGATGCTGAGCGACTTCATAATCATACTTGACTGATGAATTTTATAATAGACAATAACAGTTTCTATTCTAAGATTATGGTCACACAGGAAGCGAGATGGAGTGATGGAAAAGACTTGAGCGAAATTTCTTGTAGCGTTGTAATGGTTGACGTGGCCAAACTCCCAACGAACTAAAGCTGGCAGACTGACACCTGCCAGAGCCACACCACAGAAAACGGCAACAGCAGGGGGAACTGTTGACTATTCTTGCATGAGTGCAGTACAGAAAAGGATATAGAAACGTTATTATCTGGGGTTCCAATGATCCCCTCCCCATGCCTTTGTGATGCTTCCTGTGTGTCATTGAAGAAGAGGAGATCGTCAGCTGAAAGTTAGAGCATGATGAGAGTCCTTTTGGCGTGACACGTGTGATGTTATAATTACGGTCTGAACAGTAGCTATCACGGTCGAGATACTATCTAGACCGTGGTAGGTATTCCTCTGCCATGGTGGTAGCTATGGTAACATCCCGTTCATCGTGACTACTGATATGCGGCAACCAATGCAATCCCTTGCCTCCCAGTGTGAACACACAACCACTCCATAATACTACACTAGTCCATCCTTGAGAACCCCATCTTGCTCACTGCCACATAGAGAGAGTAGTGTCACTGGTAACTGACAAAGAATGTGCAGGGACACTTGCTCTCCTAAGGAACTATTAACTAACCTGAAAAAGTGTGACACTGGTGAACCAGCTTCTCATCCTGACAGAGTGATTTTTGTATTGCAGCTTGTAATTTCTTTGTTGTCACTTGCACAAGAACAATCAACTAAACACATAACTACTTTGAAAATAATATGTGAACAACTTTCTCTCATGACACAAAAGAAAATTGAATATTCATCAGAGTTCATGCTATTTTCATCTCTGCTTTATACTTGTGCCTCCAACGGTTATATATTTACACAAAATCAAGACTTCATAAAATTACTGAACCAAAGATATGTACCCATAGAAATTTCACTTGATGTTTTGATAAATAACGATGCCTTCCTCCCTATGAACAACTGTGTTGGTGGTCATGACATCGAAAAAATTCAGAGAATAGTACTTTGGGTTTCTACAAATGAATTACTAAATAATTTTTGTGGTAAAGAAAACGATTTCATACATCAGAACAAAAATTCTGGGAAAAAGAGGAAGATCCAGACACTGAAGTTGGGAAAGGAAATTATGTAATGTAGACCAGCAGTAAGAGAATATATATATATATATATATATATAGTCGATTTTCTGTCGTGGAGGTGGAATATTTATGTAAATAAAAGTTGGAAATCATGTCTCATTTATTACTTATCTATCCCTTCTTATTTTATGATAACTCATTAGAATTAGAATTTAATATGTACCTTACTGAATATTTAGTGAATACTGAAACACAGATTCTACTTCCGAAAGATATAAAGAGAAATTGCAAGTACAGGATATGTATTGGACTGGAAATAATTGGTAGGTTAACTGTGTGTGTAGGAGCGAGTGGAGAAGGTAGGTAGGTCACGGACCCATGGAGCGCTGCAGGTGGCAGAGTCTTGCTCCTAACCTGAGGGGATGATATGCTGTACAGTCAGCGTCAAAAGTCGTATTACCTCACACGGCACTTCTTGTATAGAATAATATAAAGTTGAATCGAACAAACACATTCACCACCATAAAAAAAATACAATATCCAAGTGACAAATAAATATATACCACTCTGGTTATTCAGTATAAGAACCTGCTGTAGAGTTTTATATTTCCATTCTGTATTTCATGACTTGGCAGATGTAGCAACAACACGACATTTCCATTGGACTGTTGTTGTATCGTGAGTCTGTAATGTTAAGGGGGAAGTTTTCTGTTGGTAAATCTGGAGCAACCGAATCCTCCAAACTATTCCAAGCAACAGAAACACTATTATTTTTGCTCTTCTGATCCTGTTTCGTAGCTAGCATACTTTGGAGGAATCATGGCACTCCAATGTACCAAAAAAGAATTACCACCTTAAGGGAATATACTGCATACTTTCTTTTACATTGGAGCACTTTGATTCCTGCAGATTATACCAGGAAACAGGACTGAATAAAAATAAATGTATATACGTGGCCTGTTAAGGGGGTGCGGTAGTAGGGGACAGGCTTGGGAGGGTGGGGGGGGGGTTGGGGGTGCGGGAATAGGGGGACAGGCTTGGGGTGGGTAGAAAGCCTGTCCCCTATTCCCGCACCCCCCAAGCCTGTCCCCCTACTCCCGCCCCCCCCCAAAAAAAAAAAAACCCAAGCCTGTCCCCTACTCCCGCACCCCCCTAACCCCCCCCCCCCCAAGCCTGTCCCCCTATTCCCGCACCCCTTAAATTGTTGCTTGGAATAGTTTGGAGGAATGGGTTGCTCCAGATTTACCACCAACACCGTACTGTACCATCTACTATACCTCTTTCTGTATCTACACCTCACCTCACCTCACCCCCCAGGCCTATATCAGGGGAAGGAGGGGTCGGGGGGGGAAGGTAAGGATTCACACACCAAGCTGTCCACGGAGGTCACAAGAATAGTGTTGGTGGATTTAGACTATTTTAATACATATCCTATGGTTATGTGTATTCTATGGTTATATATATATTACTACAACCCAAGCTTAATTTTTCAACTTTATCTCTCTTTTTCATTTATTTTTGTTTTTGTTATCATTCTATAGCTCTGTGACACTTCCTTCTCCCCCCCCCCTCCCACTGACACCTCCTTCTCCCCCCCTCCCACTGACACCTCCTTCTCTCCCACCTCCACAAACTGTATATAAGTTCAAGCCTTTGTACTATCTGTGTCATTCCTTTCCACTCTCTAGACCACTGAAGATGGTGGCAGTGTCCACCGAAACTGTTTGGATAAATATATTCTTTCCGTCAAAAAGAGTGGGTTTTATTCACCGTATTTGATCATCACCTGAACTCTCCCAAAGGGGGTTGCCACGGCAGAAGGGTCTAAAAGTTTTCCCTGTTCCAACACTTCCTCATTACTTGGTCAAGCCCTCGATCCTTTACTCCTCACGTATTGTACTCTATAGTCTCTTTCACTCTATATAGCTGTTCTCCCATCTGATCGGTTAAAGGGGTAATAATAAATACACTATTGTTGTTTCATTAGAGCGTCGTGTTTCCTCCATTTAAACTATGTCAGGAAACAGAACCATATGGATAACAACAACAACAATAATGGTGGCTGGCCTGTTGCGTGGAATAGTTTGGAGGAATTGTTTGCTGCTCCAGATTTGTCAAGACTGTACGACCCCCTTAATTCCTTTTGGTCTCCAGGGATGTATTTGAAATGGTTTGTGGCGTTAGGGGTGGGTGGGTATGACAGCTTTTAGGGGTAGAGAGGTAGAAAGAGAGGCGGATGGCATGTGGGAAAAGAGGGAGGGAAGGTGGCGTGTATGTAGAGGTTAAAAGAGGTAGGAATGGAGGGAGGGGGGGAGGCGTGTATGTAGAGAGGTAGGAATGGAAGGAGAAGAGGGAGGGGGGGGGGAGGTGTGTATGTAGAGAGGTTAAAAGAGGTAGGAATGGAGGGAGGGAGGCGTGTATGCATGTAGAGAGGTTAAAAGAGGTAGGAATGGAGGGAGGGAGGCGTGTATGCAGAGAGGTTAAAAGAGGTAGGAATGGAGGGAGAAGAGGGATGGGGGGGGGAGGTGCGTATGTAGAGAGGTTAAAAGAGGTAGGAATAGAGGAAGGGAGAGGGCATAAAGGAGAAAAGGGAGGGAGGGAGGCGTGTATGTTCAGAGAGAATAAAGAGATAGGGATAAAGGAGAGGACATGTGGGAGAAGAGGAAGGGAGGGAGCAGAGAAATTGACAGAAGAAAGTAACAATTTGGAAGTAGTTACTAGAACAGCCAGTTTGACTCAGAAATAAGGTTAGCAACAAAGTGAAAAAAAAAAAATATTTAAGACAGTGCAAGGTCTGGATGGATGACCTGGAATACTTTGGAGAGAGAGAGAGAGAGAGAGTGAGGTACAAAGCTGGATTAAGTGGTGGTTGTCAGGTCGAGTGGTTCAGGTCATTAATTTGTTTCCCGTGAGATGACAAGCCAGCCATCTATAAGCCTATATACATTGCTTACTGATTTGCAGGTATGGGCGGTGTGGGCGAGAGAGAGAGAGAGAGAGAGAGAGGGAGAGTAAATTATGTCGGGGAAAGCCTAATTTTTATAACAAGTAAACTCCTAGAAGACGCTCCACTATCACAATCATACGTCATTACATACATGCAGGATACACTCAGTCAGGCTAGCTACGGGATAACAATTAACATTTTATTAAACCATATGATATTATTATTATTATATACTGTTACTATGAGAACACTATACTCTTCGTTAATGTACGGTAAAAATAATATTATACGTCATGCCTTAGATACACGTACGATAGATCCCGGCGATATTCCAGCATGGCAAAGATACTGTACATACCTACATAAAAACGTTCATGACGCAAGCAGTGACTCGTGGCAACTGAGCAATATTCCCGGGAGCGGTACTGACGTCATCACAGGCAGCAACTCCCGCCCACCCACCTACTACCCGTCCATTCCCTCCCAAAACCAACTCAATGGCGCGCTTTTTATAAATTTATTTGCGTCTTTTTCGGGAACTGGCGCTGCGTGAGTTGGTACATACATACACGGAAATACTGTATGTGGGCGTGGGGGTCTTCCCTTTCACACACGACGATGTAAAGACAAATCAAAGGAACATAGATGGTAGGCTATGCGCATGACAGTAACATTATAAGGAGAGATATACTGCAAAATTACATAATAGGACTTTTGTTGCTTGGTATATCTAGCTATCGTGAGGAAAATAGAAACTTAAGATTACTGTATTATGGAAAGTGGTTTGTTTGTATCTTCACACTGAACAATTTTTCACTTCACCTCATTCTCTCTAGCTGTGACTGTTTCATGTTTCTATCAAATGCAGAGTCGACATATTTTCGCCTGATAAAATGAAACAGAGTGTAATAAGTTGCCGAAGGAAGAGAGGGTGTGTATGTGCAAGGGAAGGTGAAATGATAGGCTACACTCAGGAAGAAAGGAAGTCAGGAAGGAATACAGTGCAGTGAGGCGTTTCCTTTGCTTGTTGGATGGTTGTGGGTACTGCCTGCCTGTATGTATGTATGTATGTATGTACAGTTGCCAGCACTTATAAATGGTCCAGTCAGCGTGGTCAGTCCTCTTTTTCACCTGTGTCTATGCCCGAGTTTTGGAAGAGGCTGGGTGGTAGGGTGAAGACTGTAAATGTGGCAGAGTAAAGGAATGAAGTGTGGCAGGGTAAAGAATGAAATGTGACAGGGTGAAGAATAAAGTGTGACAGGGTGAAGAATAAAGTGTGTGGCAGGGTGTAGCATAAAGTGTGTGGTAGGGTGTAGCATAATTATTGTGGTAGGGTGAAGGTTGTAGTAGTGTGACAGGGTGAGAAATGGAGTGTGACAGGTTAGGAATGGAATGTGACAGGGTGAGGTTGTAAGTGTGATAGGGTAAGACAGGGTGATAGCAGACTGGAAACGTGAAAGAGTTAAAAGGAAGAGGAAGTGAGGGAAAGTGTGAGAGTTAAAAGGAGGAAGGAAGGGAGGGAGGTACCCGAGGGAGAGTATGTGAGAGTTGAGCCAGGCATCCCTGTGTGTGTGTGTGTGTGTGTGTGTGTTTGTGTGGTCAAGTCAGGTCAGGGATTTGAAGGACGGTTGTCTGAAGTAAATGTTCAGTGTGTGCGTGTGTGTATGAGAGAGAAAGTTTGTGTGTGTAGTACGATATATATATATATGTGTGTGTGTGTGTGTGTGTGCAGTACGGTAGACCATGGCAGAACGGCAGAATTAGGCAACAACTGTATGTGTGAGAAACAGGGTGAGAGAAAGTGGATGTGAAACCTGCATGGTAGAAAACAGAGAGAGAGAGAGAGAGAGAGAGAGAGAGAGAGAGAGAGAGAGAGAGAGAGAGAGAGAGAGAGTTTGTTCTGGGAGAAAGGGAAGAGGAGAGGCAAAGAAAAGAATTAGGGAAAAATCTTGGAGGAAGGGAATAGGAAAGATGAGATGTGGGGCAGAGTGAGGGAGGAAAAATGTTAGGCAATGAGGAAAGATGGGAGATGAGGGAGGAAAAATGAGACGTGAGAGAGGAAGGGTGTTAGGTTAGGCAATGAGCATAGGGTGTGGATGGTCTCGGTGTCGTATGTGGAAATAAGGAAGGAGGAGGAGGAGGGTAGAGAGAGTATAGGAAGGAGCACGAAGAAAGAAGGAAGAGATCTGAGGGCAAGACAGGAGAGGAGTTACAGTCGTGGTCTAAAGTTTTGTACACACACAAGCACACATAGAGGTATATACCTCCATGCACACACACATACACCTTTGGGCACACATACACACACACATACACCTTTGGACATACATACGTACACACAAACGCCACTCTGGTATAATGGTAAACAATGAGAATAATGTCGTCATATACAGAGCTTTAAACCGCAACTGTACATGAACTGAGAGAGAGAGAGGGTTCATGGACTGAGAGGTAAGAAGGGGCGTCAGGGAGAGGCAGGCAGGCCGCCCACTTCCTGGCCTGAGGGTGAAGGTGTTGGGCAGCAGCAGCGGCGGCCAGAGACCTGCTTTGTCCCTCACTCTGCAGACGTGGCCTTCCTGCCCTGCCCTGCCCTACCTCCACTCCACCCCCTCCAGCCAGCATCCCGTTCCCCTCCCTCCTGACCCTACCCACTCCCACCTGTACCACACTACACCACCCCTTCCCCTAATGCCATGTTCCTATATCCACACACACCACACCACACCACTCTTCCCCCAATACCAACACACCCACCACACCCCACCATCTACGCAATCACCCAACAGACCAACAAAAACTTTCCTACCCACTTCAGTCCAGCCACACCCACCCAGTCATCCAACACCCATCACTACTATATAACCAATCCAGTCAGTCAGTCAGCCAGCCACACCCACAGTTATCTAAAATTCGACCCAAAAATCCGCCCAAACACTGATAGAAGTTTTATGCCAATTATCTACAATCACACTAGTATCCGTGTAATCCTTTCCAACATACTCACACTGCCAACATCCGTACAAACTCTGCCACCAGCCACAAAATTTCGCCATCTCTGCCAATACACACACACACACACACACTTTGACAGAAACAATGAGGCTCGGCGTAGGAGTGGAGAGATTGAACCACACAGCCTCATTGTAACCTACTGTACTTTTTTATTCCGGTGCTTCCTGCTATGAAACTATATATAATAGCCTTAGTGTTATTTCCTCTCCACATGTTCTGACTGTACCCCCAACCCTTCCCTCCACATGTTCTGACTGTCCCCAAACTCCCAACCATTCCTGCCAGTCCCCACAGCATCCTCCAAGTATCCTTCATTATTCACTGACATCCTATCCGCTTCCACCCACACTCCAACTTTCACGAACTTTATTTTCCTATATAGATTCATATTCCTCTTATTCACACACGTTCAAACTTTCAACACACACTACCAGCCTCTCAATACCAAAACCATTTATTTTTCTTGCTGAAGGCTGCAATTTTTTTTTTTTACCCTTTAGTCACTGAAAAAAAGGGTTCAAAACAAAGAACCCCGTTGAAAACATGTTCCTCCCTAAGTCTTTAAGCCGACATTTTTTATATGGTGCATTGTTTTCATTCTGCATGTCAAAGAGTAAATGGATGACGTGTGTAGGGCCGAGTGTATGATGATATTAAAGGAGTGGTGGAGGAAATCCCTTGTACTTCCCGAGACCACGTTTCTCGGCAATACAACACGTGGCCTTATCCTTCCTCCCACTGCCTCTACCACCACCACCTCACTCTCTCTCTCTCTCTCCACGCCTCCCTCCCGCCAACTCCTCCACCACCACCACCACCATCATCATTCATTACAGCCCCCACATATCGTCTTGTATGCTACCTCCCCAGAGTCTCATACCTTCTACAAATACACATTCGCTTGGTGGGGTATGTGAGGGACTTTTAAAAGTTTGGTGTGCCCTGCATCCGTCTCCCAACAAAGTACGCTGTGGTGGCACGAGTTACCAATCACTGCATTATACTTGCCACATATTACCCTTTAAATTCTCTACTGCAAGGTGGAAAGCAACTTGGAGTTTATATTAATCCTCTAGGTATATTTATAATGTCTTTACCTACTCTACGTTTGTAAAACAAGGGAGGAATAAAAATGGTAAGATAAAGGTTGTGGCGGGAGGGAGTGTGATCTGAGTGGCCACATGGTGCGTCGCGGCCATCAGCTGATACCAGGGGAGGAGGTACAGAGGAGCTCCGAGCACGTGAAGCGCAGTTCAGCCATAACTGTGGTGGAGGAAGGACGTGTGAACCCATTGTCTCCCGTGCCTGCAGTAGTGAGTTTATATAGCAAAATACTATAATAGTTTAGGTCAGTATTACTACCATGGCGACGACTCTGACCTTAGAGGAGGACCTGAAAGCAGCAGCATGTTTGGTGGCCATGAAGGGTGGTGGCCGCGTGAGCCCGTGGGCGGCCCCTGATACTCACACCCACCGCCCACGACTACAAGTAAAAACCAATCTACCGATACAGCGACCCTTCCACGACCCCCCGCCCACACACACGCCCGCACCAAGTCCCGAACACTCGCCCTCGGTGGAGTACACTCACCACCACGCCCCTCCTCTGTCTCCAGCACACCACATGTACCAACCGCCCACTCCGCCTTCACCACCAACGCCCACCTCAGACGATCATTCTTACTGCCCACCCACGGAGACGGACCAGTCCGTTTACCTCATAGCACGGATTTTGGCGGACCTAAAGAGAGTACAGCAAGAGAGAACATCAGAGATTCGGGAAGTTAGAGATTCTACCCCACACGTACAGCAGTCCCCCCCGCATCAACCCCAACCTCAGCCACCCATCCAACACACCCAAGACCAACCCCTCGATTTTAGTAAGGGTGGCGAGGCAGATTCAGTAGTAACCCCAGTTGTAGGGGGGCGTGAGGTGAACAGTGGGCGTGGTGGGAGCTCCAGGGTCGCGGGCGTGCGGCGTGGGCGTGGTCGAGGGTGCCAGATCAACAGGGTGGAAGACAAACGCGCCCATCCCTGCACCTTCCCAGACTGTGACAAGATATACGGCAAATCCTCTCACCTCAAGGCCCATCTGAGAACACACACAGGTAAGTACACACGAATGATGACTGGCTGTGTTGGGGTTTATGTAAGATCAGACTTGGGTAGTATTGTACGCGATATTCCTTCGTCTCTTATTCTCAGGCCAGGTTTATTTGCTTCGTATAGGCTTTCAACTCAATTAAGGTGAGTTGGGGTGACGAAGGAATGAGGAAATGTGCCAAGGATAACTTTTTTCTTTCTTTTTAAGACTGCACGTATGGATCGACTTGTAACTGAGTGTAGAGTGTGTGTGTTGGTTTGGTTATTTGTCCGGGAAGAGGGGGAACATATGTAACGGCTTCCCCCCCGTGTTCGTTCGGTTCTGTATGAGGAAGAAGAATATTGGGTTTTGGTTAATGGTCAGGGAGGTAGCTAACTTAGATACACAACTTTGCAGCTGCAACGCCTACGCCGAAATGTGTCACCATTAGTATAAGTTTAAGAGATACACATGCTCCCACTTACAATATGTTTTAACCCTCGTGTTCGTACTTTGTTTAATAGTGTGACAGAGTTTTTACGCTTCTCGTAGTCTGACAATTATCGTGCACGAAAGTTATTGTGATAAGTGTTACGTATGTGGGTGTGGTGTGTTAAGGAGGAGGGTGGTGAGGGAAGGTAAGAAGAGAGTGGCAGGTTGGTTATGGCGAAGCAGAAACTGGCCACGTAGCCTAATCGTAAACTGTAGGTAATAATTGGTGATCTATTTTTTTCTGTTTTATGGTTGGGCTTAGGTTCTCTTCATTACCATACGACTTAATACTAGAACACCCTATAACACTATAATGCCAGACCTCTGTCAATGGGGTATCCTACAGGGAGGAATATTAAACTATATTGTGGCATTTCTTTCGTGAAATAAGTATTGAGTGAAGAATTAATATGGGGAAGGGGTGGGGGGGTGGGTGATCAGTATGGTGAGAGTGAAGGAAAGAGACAATATGGTGGTGGGTGTTATTGGGTGAAAGTTTTAAACAGATTTGTTGTAGGTAGTGGGATAGATAGTTGACGTAGGTGGAGGAGGAGGGCTAAGTGAAGGTGTGGCCGTGTGGGATGGAGGAGGGAGGGGAGGGTGTGGCTTAGTGAAAGGTAAAGGGGGAATGGGTGTGGTTGGGTGAAGAGAGGAGGGAGGGGTTGGGTTGGAGGTGATTGTGAGGTGAGGGGACGGTTTGAGATACTTGTTATATATATATTGCAGAAATTTTTTGAGGACTATAAAGAATGTAGCCTATATGCTTTATGTCATCGTCTGTAAAATATAACAAAAAAAGTAGTGATAGGGTGTTTGTGGAATGTGAAGGAGGGAGAGAATGAAGAAGAGGAAAGGAGAAAAGAGGGGAATTGAGAGGTAGGTAGCTTATCGAATGGTAGAAATGATTAAGAAGGAGGAAGAAACTGGGATGGTAGTGGTGGTGATGAGGGAGTGGTTGAAATTTGGAAGGAGGATGTGTAGGGTAACGGTGCGATGGATGGGAGGGTGAAGGAAGAATAGGTATGTGTGTGTAAGATGAAGGGAGGAGGGGTCGACAGGTTGCTCCAGAGTTGCTGTACTATATTGGTAGGAGTGGGTGAGTAGGAAGAGGAGGAAAAGAAGGGGATGGAGTAGGAAGGGAAAGTGGAAGGGGTAAATGAAAGGTTGACGAGAGGAGAATTATGGGATGATAAATAGGGGGAGGAGGGAGGAAGGTAGGTACGGTAGAGTACGGTTGGGGTGAAAGCTTTGTTGGCAGCTGCACTACACCTTGTCACATGGCTGGCTCCCCTTAACCCCCCTCCCTTCACCCCTCACACACACCTTCACTCCCTTCCCCTCTCTCACCACCTATCACTACACCACCTTGCCTTCCCTTTTACCCCCAATCCTTTATTCACCTGCCTCAGGGTCCCTTACCTAACCTAACCTCACCCTATTTCATCTCTTCTCTCTCCTCTTCGTGTTCTTTCATTACTAACTCTACTTTTTCACCCATTGGTAACATCAGATTACTTACCCTATCTTTACTACATCTTTATTTACCTCCCAGCCAGTTCTCTATCCCTTCCCTACCCATTGTTTAACGCTCACCAATCTACCTTCGGTTAGGGAACGGAGGGAGGGAAAAGGAGATTGGTAGGTACGGTAGTCTAGTGAAGGTATATGGTTGGGAAAGAATGGAAGAGGAAGATAGTGAAATATGGAAGATGACTAGGGTTAGTAGAAGTGGAAAAGGGAGAGGGGGGGGGAAGGGAAATGTATGGGAGGGAAGAAGGAAGGAAGGGTCTGGGAGGAGGTAAGGGGAGGAAGGAAGGAAGGGAAAGGTATGGGATGTAAGGGCAGGGGAGGATATACGTGCTTTGATTCTCCTGAAGTTTAGAGTGTTACTAAGTAGGTCGAGGAGGTAGTGGGGTGTGAGGGAGACTGCAGGGGTGGGCGTACCATTGGTGTTGATTCCTGGACTAGTCATGGTGAACGAGGTGGGTGGTGAAGTCTGTGTGTGTGTGTGTGAACGTGATGGGTGGTGAAGGGTGTGTGTGTGTGAACGAGGTGGGTGGTGAAGGGTGTGAGTGAACGAGATAGGTGGTGAAGTGTGTGTGTGGATAGATATGGGGATAGGTGACCGGCCAGGTGGGTGGGTGGTGGTGAAGAGTGTCTGTGTGGATAAATAGGAAGGTGGATGGTGAAGGGTATTTGTGTGTGGATAAAAGATAATTGAGGGGGGGGGGGGACTGAGAGTAGGTAGGTAGGTAAACTGGATGGATGGATATAAGATTGGGTACGAATGGAGCAAAAGTTTGATTATCAGATCTACGTAAGATGAGTCGACCCAGATGATTGGTGAGTGTGAGAATTGTGTGTGTGTCTTGGGCGGGGGGGGGGGGGGTGAGTAGGATAAGTGTGTGTGTGTGCCAGGGGAGGCCAGGCACCTTCACTTCGAGCCAACACTTACATTTTCATTATATTTTCCCCGCTCGACGAGACCCACATCACTACATAGGAACTGGTGTTTGGAACTGATAGTGGCGTGTGTGTGTGTGTGTTCCAGTGAGAGTACTGTATATATATTGTGGTGAGGTGAAGTGATGGTCTGTGTTGTTGTGAGTTACGTGGTGTGATGTTTGTTCTAGTTCTATAGTGTGAGTGTTGGTAAGGGAGTTGGTATTGTAGTAGCTAGATAAATCGAGTATTGGTATGCGTTGTTGTGCTGGATGGAATCGTGACTGTGGTGGTGGTGGTGATTTGGTTTGAGTGTGATTGTGGTGTAGGTGGTAACGTGAAAATTATGTAACTTTCCATACGGTACTGAGAAATGAGAGCTTTATTACAGACAAAGGAGAAGACCCAATTATTGTCCTCCCCTGTCCAGTTTCGATCGAGATGCTTCAAGGATGTGTGTTTGTGGTGGTAAGATATGTAGAAATTTGTGTGTATCAATTGGTGTAGAGTTATTAAGCTTATTGGTGTGTGTGTCATTGGTGTAAAGTTTTGAAGCTTATTGGTGTGTGTGTGTGAAGGTGGTGTGCTGTGTACTTGAATGCCCTCGATATGGAGTGTGGGTAAACGTGAAGAGTGTGTGAATGGGATGCAACATCATGATGTTTGTGTCCATTTGGAAGGTGGGTGGCATTGCAGAGTGGTGTGTGTGTGTTCTATATATGTTTGTGTGAGGGATATATATATATATATATATATATATATATATATATATATATATATATGGGTGTGTTAGGTTTATAAAATGTTTAGTTAATGTGTATGTGCAGCTTATATATTTTGTTGTGTGGGTGTGTACAGTTTAAATGTTTGTTTAATAGTCGATACATGAGTGTGTTTGTTTATATGTTTAGTTTATGTCGGTGTGTGTGTGGGCGTGGTCTCAGGTTGCCACGCCCACCACCACCACCTGACGCACCAACACCACCACCACCACCCAGGCTACGTAGTCGATACCTGATGTATTCTCTCTCTCTCTCTCTCTCTCTCTTCTCTCTCTCTCTCTCTCTCTCTCTTTCACTTTCTCCTTTCACTTTTCTGGGTCATGTCTTTATACACACACACACACACACACTTCCTCGTAAAGTCTCCGCTTCTCAAATCTAAACTTTCTCCCAACCTCCCTCTCTAAATTCTCACCTCTCTCCCCCTCCCTCCTAAATTCTCACCTCTCTCCCCCCTCTCCCTCCCTCCACACACAATCCCATGGCAACCCCCTGCCCCCCCCCCCCCCCCCCGAGAGAGAGAGAGAGAGAATTATTTAAGTTTAAGTTGGTGGATTATGTGAGAACTGGTGAGGTACAGAAAGAGAATGAATGTGTGTGTCCTCTGATCCCTCACTTTCTACCACGCCTCCTCTCTCTCTCTCTCTCTCTCTCTCTCTCTCTCTCTCTCTCTCATCTCTCTCTCTCTCTCTCTCTCTCTCTTCGACCACCTGCCCCGCCTTCCTTCCTTCCTTACCTAGTGTCGTCAGAGAATCAATAGGCAGTAGTGGGCGTGGATCCCTCGTGTGGGCGTGAACGAATGAGTGAGTGAGGGTGTCGTGGGCGTGGCATTTTAGGAGTGAATGAAGAAGTGGGTTCGTGAAAGATGGAGGGTGGGAGTGGGCGTGAATAAGCAAGATAGTGGGCGTGAATTAGCACAAGAGGGTATGAGAGAGCGAGAGTGGTGGGCGTAATTACCAAGATCACTACACTACCTGTATCCACACCCACTTACTTCCCCTCTCAACCTTCCTCCCGTTTCACCTCTCTCTTCTTCCTCCTCCTACAAGGCCGGTCACCTGGCCTTCCTGAATCCCCTCCGCTCCCCTTTCTCCCTCCCTCCCTCCACCTATAAGTCACCTTCCCCTTCTCTCTGCAACCTCAACCTTCCTTCATACTTTTCCTTCTCACCTTTCTTGTCCTCTCAACCTCATCGTACTAGCTCTCTCTCTCTCTCTCTCTCTCTCTCTCTCTCTCTCTCTCTCTCTCTCTCTCTCTCTCTCTCTCTCTCGTGGATGTTTTCTGGTGATAGGGCTGTAATGTGGGTTGATATGGTAATGATTGTTTAGTGAAGTAGGCTAGAGTTAATATGGAAGAGGCCAGGAGATGATGATAAATGGTGGTAAAGGAAGGGGGGGGAGTATGGTGATAGTGATGGTGGTGAGGTGGGGAGGGAGGCGTGACTGGTGGTAATGGGAGGGAAGTATGGTGTTATAGTGATGGTGGTGGCTGTGTGAGGTGGAAGGGAGACGTTAGTGGTGATAGTGGTGGTAATGGAGGCTCTGGTGTGGTGGTGGTGATAGTGGTGTTGTGAGGCGTGTCAGTGGTGATGGTGGTAGTGGTGTTGAGTGGTGATAGTGGTGGAGGCTGTTGTTGGTGGTGGTGGTGGTAGTGGTGTTGTGAGTCGTGTCAGTGGTGATAGTGGTGGAGGCTGTGGTGGTGGTGAAGAGGAAGGAGAGGGGTGGCTGTGGTGGTGAGAGGGGGGTGGGTCGGGGTCGGGAGGGGGGTCGATATCGTCGTGCATCACAAGCATTGTTGAAACATTGATGTGGTGAGTCCTGCCGGGTCACTGTGTGTGTGTGTGTGTGTGTGTGTGTGTGTGTGTAATGAGACGGTGGATACATGGAGCTCGGAAGAGAAGAAGGCTAATAATTTTTTTCCTATTCTGAACACACACCACACACACACACACACACACACACACACACACACACACACACACACACACACCACACACACACACACACACACACACACACCTTTCCTGTCTTGTCCTGTATGTGTCCCGCCCAGCCCTACACACACACACACACACACACACACACACACACACACACACACACACACACACACACACACACACACACACACACACACCTTTCCCGTCTTGTCCTGCATGTGTCTGGCCCATCCCTGACCATCGGAGGTCCCTAACCCCGTATAGGTGGGAGGGAGGGGGAGGTAGAAAGAGGGAAGGGCGGAGGAATGAGGGTCGAAGGAGGGAGGAAAATAGTGGAAAGGAGGGATGGGAGGGGTAAAGGGAAGAAGGAAGGAGGAAAATAGTGGAAAGGAGGGATGGGGAGGAGGAAAGAGGGTCGAAGGAGGGAGGAAAATATTGGAAAGGAGGGATGGGGTTGGGTAAAGGGAGGAGGAATGAGGATGGGAGATTTGAGTGATCAGAGGAAGTAGGTGGGAAAGGAGGGAGGAGAGAAAGAGTGTAAGGAGTGGGGATGGAGTAAGGGTAAATGGATAGGTAAAAGGAAAAAGGTGAAAGGAGATGAAATGTATAGGTAAACGAGGGCAAGGAAACAGATGGAAAGTAATTTATGTTTTAAGAGGAAAAAAGTACAGTGTAGGAATGTGAAAAAGAGACGAGCAGCCAGGAGGGATATATACGGTGAAGGGAAAGGAAGGGAAGAATGTTTTATGAAAGTGAAGAAAAGTATGTATTCGTGTTGTGAAGGAAGGAGGAAGAGAGTGAGCAAAAGAGGGAGAGAGGGAGGGAGAGTCATGCCTAAAGGTGGTAAGGGGAGTGTAGAGGAGAGGGGGTGATGACCACTCCCTCCCATCCCTCAGTCACACACACACACACACACACACACACACCATACACACACACACACACACCGTCTCATCCTTCACTATGTTCCCCGTTCCAGGTGCATATGTTTGTTTGTTTTCAATTTTCCGCAACTGAACTTATATATTTCCCTGTTAAAAATGAGGATATAAATGAGGCCAGGGAAGATAGAGATGGGTGTGGTCGAGTTGCGTCTCCTTCACCATTTCAAGTAAAGCAAAAAAATACGATAAAAATATTGGAACCGGTGTAGTGAGTGGGCGAGGTAGGTGGGTGGGGCAGGCAGGTAGGTAGACAGGTGGTAGGTGGGTGGGACAGGCAGGTGGTTGGTGGGTGGGGCAGGTAGGTAGGCAGGTGGTGGGTGTGGCCGACAGGTGGCATGGTGGGTGAGGCAGGTAGGGTGGGGTGGGACAGGCAGGTGGTTGGTGGGGTGTGGCAGGTAGGTAGACAGTGGTAGGTGGGTGGGACAGGGCAGGTGGTAGGTGGGTGTTGGAGAGGTAGGTAGGCAGGTGGTAGGTGGATGTGGCAGGCAGACTATACACACACACACACACAATATAGGTGGGTTACGAGGGAGGACAGTTTAGTTGGCTCAGACAGACACTCACTATATGTATATGTGTGCTGGCGACCACACACACTTGAGACACACATACTTACAGTACAGTTGGTGGATATGTGGTGTGTGTGTGTGTGAGAGAGAGAGAGAGAGAGAGAGAGAGAGAGAGAGAGAGAGAGAGAGAGAGAGAGAGAGAGAGAGAGAGAGAGAGAGAGAGAGAGAGAGAGAGAGAGAGAGAGAATGTTTGTATACGTTTGTGTGTGGTGTGTGTGTGTGTGTGTGTGTGTGTGTGAGGAGAGAGAGAGAGAGAGAGAGAGAGAGAGAGAGAGAGAGAGAGAGAGAGAGAGAGAGAGAATTGTATACGTTTGTGTGTATGTGTGTGTAGGCGGCAGGCAGGCAGGGCGGGGCAGCCAGGTGGTGACGGGTGCAGGAGTATTGATCACGCTACAGGTGGCTGCCGGTAAATCCTGCCCTGCGTGTGTGTGTGTGTGTGAGAGAGAGAGTTATGTTTGTAACATGTGTGTGTGTGTGAGAGAGAGAGAGATATGTTTGTACAGGTATACGTTTGTGTGTGAGAGAGAGATATATGTATAGTTTGTGTGTGTGTGTGTGTGTGTCAGATAGGTAGGCTAGGCAGGATGGGGTGCGGAAACAAGAAGTATTTAAATGTCCTCCCACTTCACCCAATCCCAGACGTCGACCTCCTGGACTGTGTGTGTGTTTGTGTGTGTGTGTACATTTTGGTGGTGTGATAGCGGCAAGGGGGGAAAATAATCAATATCCTTGCGAGATAGTGAGCGTGGCAGGCAAAGGTTCAAATGTGGACGTGTGTGAGAGAGAGAGAGAGAGAGAGAGAGAGAGAGAGAGAGAGAGAGAGAGAATTAAAGTGATTAACAATGGAATATTTTTCTTTTAAGTAAGGATGACAGACAGGCAGGCAGGCAGGAAGAAAGAACAGTGGGCCCATAGCCTCTATATATATAGGGATAATTATAATTACTGTGGTGTTGTACGTAGTGATGAGGGTCAGTGACAAAGAGCAGCAGTGGTTGTGGTCTGGTAATGAGCTGGGAATTTAAGGGTCGGGGAAAGAGCGAGTTACGAAGTGGAAAGGTGGAGTCAGTCAGTAGGTGTTATAAGTTGCTGAGTAATGGGTGTGTCGGTGAGAGGAGTTGGTTGATAGGGTGAATGGTTGGAGTGAGGGGGGAAGGACGAGGGAGATTGTTGAGAGATTGGGGAGTGGTGGGGAGAGATACAAGTAGAGGAGGTGGGGAGGAGGGAAAGGCGATGGAATTACATAGAGATAGACATAGGGATGGGGAGGGGGTGGGGAGCGAGTAAGATGTAGAGGGAGGGAGGAAAAGTGGGAGGAAGGGAGAGAGAGGGGGGGGGAGGAAGGGAAGAGGAGAGAGAGAGAGAGAGAGAGAGAGAGGGAAGCAACAACCATCATGCCTCAAGGTCCTCACTGTTCTGCTGACCCACTTACTTACTTGTGGACGCTTCACCTTGTTTTCCTCGTGATGGCTGGCCTCTATGTCC